>PVJH01016742.1:0-49725 GCA_004026705.1 Nesogale talazaci
ACTCCCAGCCTTCCCACATCCCACTCCACTCTGTTGTTTGCTCAGAGCACAACCCTGGAGTCCTCGTTGGTTCTCCCCCCTGTCTCCGGCCCCTGTCCACGTGTGTCACGGGGTTGCCCTCAAGATTCATCAGCAAGAGTCTGTCCATTATTCAGCCTCTTCTGCCACCGGCCAAGCTTCCTCACCCTGCCCCATCCTCCGGTCTCAGCACGGCAGTCAAAGAGCTGCTCTGCAAGACAGCGGGATCTCCCTGCTCCTCCACTAAGCTCACTCAGAAAGGCAAACTGCCTGTTCTTTCCAGAACTCAGCTCTGGCTTCCGAAAAAAAACCCTCCCAGAATCAGCCTGTTAGAGCCCAAGCACACCACAACCCTGCTTATCGGCATCCGTGTCTCCTGGTGCTGGGCCGTCAGCTCTGTAGGCCCATGCCACCTTCTGAGTTAGAGCAGGCAGCAGCCAATCCTCTGCTGAGCTCCTGCAGAGCGCAGGCCACCAGATGCCCTGCCCCTTAGCGCAGGCCCCTTGCTGCTCACCACTTGTGCCCTGAGCCCAGCAGCATCTGTCAGCTCCAATTAGGGTCATGGCTACATCAAGATGTCGGGGGAAGCATTCCCCCCAGGAAGCCAGGCCAGGCTCACTAGCAAACTCTCACACTTGAGTTGGTCTCCCACATAAACAGTGATTGGGAGCTCTCGTCCTGGCCCAGGGGAGTTGGTCAAGGTAGGGGGCCCTGTGTGTCAGCACGTCATCTGGGGGCTTAGTTTCACCTGTGACCTTTGAAATCCCTGCATACAGGCAGGTGAGGAGAGGGGCTTGTGGGAAGGGTTGGCCAAGCCCTCCCTCCCTCTCTCCTTTGTGCTTGATGGCCCTTCACTGACCAGGGTGGGAGAAGTAGGCCGGGAGAGCATGTGGCTATCTTTTCAGCCATCTCTGTGCTGCTGGGAGAATTCCCCCAGAGGAGGGAGATGTGGGTACAATCCGGAAGAGGGGGTACCGGCAGGGAGCAGGTACTGGTAGCGGGAGGGATGAGACTTCTGTGTCAGCAGGGAAGTGCCAGTCTCGGGGGAACGGAAGTCAGCTGACAGCTGAGCAACGTTGCCAGTGGGGGCCACATCTGTGAGGAGCGGCTGGCCCAGAGACGGGTGGAAGTCATATGCCTACAAAGTCTCTGGACCCCTGGCTTCACCGGGGGGTTCTGAGGAAGGAGCTGGGTCTTGGGATTGACTTCTCTATGTGTGCATGGACAGCAGGAGAGACGATAAACCTGGACCCCTCCGTCTGCCTGGCCACGGAGGTGGTCGAGGCAGAGATTGGTGGGGGTAATAATGGGCCGTGGGGGGTGAATGACGTACATAAGGATGGACAGAAGGACCCTGTGGGCAGAAGACTTGCTTGGAGGCAGGGGGTGGGGATGTAGTGGAACAAGAAAAAATGAGCAAGACGGGCCGTGGCAGAATGGGGCCTTGTCGAGGTGTTTGGCGGTTGAAAACAAGAGGATCTGGTGAGACCTGCATGGGCGGCCGAGGCAGGGAGAAGGTGGTTAGAGGGGAGAACACCCGGGACCTGAGGCTGAGGGTGGGGCTGGCCGTGTCACCCAGCACGTGGCCCTCAGACTGGGCCTGGTCCAGGGTATTCAGGGGTGGGATCCTGCAGAGGGGGGCCAGAGCATGAAGGAGCCCAGTCCAGAGGGAAGGGTGGTTGTAGCTGCTCTTGCATATCGTGTAGGCAAGAAGGAAGGTTCCCCAAGGTGAGCACAGTCTGCCACTTGCCGTCTTTCAAGAACGGCGGCAACGACAGTGCTCCATGCTTCTTTGTGAGCATGCACCCCGACCTGTGGGCTGGTCTCCATGGGAAGTGCGCTGTGCGGCCCCGTTGACTCGGGGCTTGTGAAATGGGCGATGTGCGCCGCTGAATGCCAGGCTCACTTCACAGTGCAGAGGTGATGTTCACAGCCTGTCTCACAGAGTGTGCGGGCAAAGGGCAGAGCTGGCCACACATTGTGTGGACCCTCAATCCGAATCCCGGCTGCCAGGTAGGCGGGTGTGGAGAGCAGAGAGGAAGGGATGGAGCCCGGTGTGCCTGTTTATCTTGTCTCTGTTTTCCACCTCGTGATATAGCTAGTCCTTTGATGCAGGGACAAAGCAAGCGGCCTTATTCCCAGACTCGCTCACAGCAAGCCGGCCCGCGGCTGTGTGTTCAGTTTGCAGTGAGTGCGCTGGCGCACCGGGTGAGTGAGGTGCGGGAGACAGCGGTCCGCGTCATCCTGGACCTGTATAAACAGCACCAGGCGTTCGTGCTGGAGTACCTGCCGCCCGACGACAGCAGCACACGCAAGAACGTCCTGTACAAAACCATCTTTGAGGGCTTTGCCAGGATCGACGGCAAGCCGACCGAAGCTGAAATGAGGGTACGTTTAGCATCTGGGTGCTTTTGGGCGGTAGGGAGTTCTCAGGGTATTTCTGGACACGGCTGATCATCCCAGGAGCCACACCCTGCCTCTGTCCCTCTGTGCCTGGGAGGCCCTCCCCATCCCCATCCGTAAGCCGTGTCAAGGACCGTGCTGTCCTCTCCATCAGTAAGCGTTGTTTGGAATGGGGAATTTAAATCCCGTCTGAATGGATAGTGCGCAGACAGACGCCCCGTGCCTGAGACCGTTTCCTTTGCTAGGAAGAGCTTTGTCTTCCCAGGCCCAGCGAAAGGCAGCCACAGAAGAAGCGGAAAAGCAAAAGCAAGAAGAGATTAAAGTTCTGCAAGACCAGTTGGCAGCACTGAGAGAGATCCAGGCGGAAGTGCAGGTGGGTGAGGCCGATGCATCTGCCCCGCCAGGGGGTAGAGTGCGTTTGCTCCACGGCCGTCTTTGAGTGTGGAGAGCAACAGGACACAGATGGGTGTCTCTGCTGTGTGTTGCTATTTCAATTAGGTTGGGGAGACGTTTTTAAAAGCGCCGTTACTCGACAGTCCGCCGTGTTCTTTGGCCCCCTTCTGCATTGCCATGCATTGACCTTGTCCCAGTGGGAACCAGCGCTGCAGCCTGCGCTCGATCGTCTGTATCAAGCACTCGGGTGTTCTCTGGCTCTCCTAGCATCACTGGTGGCACTTCGTATGGGCCCCATGATGCCATTCACGGTTTACAGTCCTGCCTCAAGTCGATGAAAACTCGGCGTGAGCCATGAGAGAGCCCTTGTTGCTGCGAGAGACAGGCCACTCCCTCACGAGATGACTGGAAAGTCTGTGTGTGCAAATGCACTCAGGCAACGCAAACTCCACTGTGCAAGGTGTCCGCAGGAAAAAAATCACAGAAACGGTTCCCCTGAAAGCCGGAACCACAGAGTAGCAATAATGGACAAGGGGAAAGAGGCCGATGGGGGATGGGGACCAAGTGGGAGGGAGGCTGGGGTCCGTGATGGGAGGTACTTTCTAGGGAACGTCCGCCCGTGTCCGTATTCTCCATGTCTCACAGTGAGTCAGAGAGGAGAGCTCAGTGACCCGGCTGGAAGCAGAGGCAGCCCAAGGGTCTGTCCCCTCACCTCCTCTGACGTCCCCCGGCTCTGTCCCCTCCGAGCCCAGGGGAGCTACGCTGCGTCCTCAGCAGTGTCTGGGCCTCGACCTGTTGGGGTCCCTGGGGCAGACAGCACCACATCCTGCTGCTTCCAGGGCTGCCTGCACCTGCTTCCTGCCTGCTGGGTGCCACTTGGTGTCGGGGCTTGGGCAGGACAGAGGGGCAGGATGGTCCCTGTCCTTGTGGGGCCGTTGCTGCAAGAAGGAGGCAGGCAGGGAAAGCAGATGGTCGTGACCCTTGGAGGCTGGGATGTGGCTAAGGAGCTGCACGCTGCAGCAGGTGTGGGGGACAGGGTGATGGGTGAGTGCGCTCACCACAGAGAGATGCAGGTGGCTTTCAAAGCACCTGCTTGTCGCTGAATTTCAGAAAAGAAGTCACACCTGAACGGTAGGTCAAAGGGCAAGGGAGGAAGAAAGGGGCCAGAAGGACAGCAAATAGCCCACTGTCTCATCCTGGACCCTGAAGTCCACTGTGGCACGAAGTCCACCCCAGTCCTACACCTGCCTCGAACTGATTCCTATGCTTGAGCCCATTTCTGCAGCCTCTGTGTCAGTCTGTCCGTAGTCTGGAAACCCCCGGACCCTGCTCACTTTGGGTGTCCTGCTGGCCTTTCAAATGCCAGTGACATGGCTGCCCGCATCACAGTCGCCCACCGGCCGCCACAGTACGACAAACTGACTGACAGACGGGTGGTGGGAAGAGTATTCGGGTCTTCAGTTCGTCTCACTGAGCACTACGCGTGTCCCTCACCTGCCCGTTTTGTGTCCTAGGACAAGGAGAGTGACGCCATGAAACCCAAGAGTCAGGGTAGGTAGATTGCCCACCGTGCCGTCCCCGGTTACTAATGGAGCACTGGCCGTGCCACCAGCCTCTCAGCACTGCACATAAAAGTCCACCTTCTTCACTGCAGTACTGTCTGTGCTTTAAGTCGACTTTGAATCCACACTAGTGACTGGGAATTTGAAAATAAATTCTGCCCCCCAATTTTTTTAAAGATCATTTTCTTGGGGGTCTTACAATTCTTATAGCAATCGATAGATACTTAATTGTATCAAGCCTATTTGCACATATGTTGTCATTATTGTTTTCTAAACATTTTCTGTTTGAGTCCATTGTATCAGCTCCTCTTTTTTCCCTCCCTCCCCCTTCTACCCTCATGACTCCTTGATAAATTATTGTTATTTTCATATCTCACACCAACCGTTGTCTCCCTTCCCCCATGGATTCTGTTGTTCGCCCCTCTCGGGGTGGTGGGTGTGGGTGTGTGTTAATGAGTTAATGTGTTGATCAATACGATGGGTTCCTCCTTCCTTTCCTCCTCTCCCCACCTTCCCCCTACTCTCCTGGTATTGTTACTCCCATTACTACTCCTGAGGGGTTATCTGACCTGGAGTGTTGGGAGTTCTTATCTGGACTAGTGCCCCTCAGAATTTATATTGTTTTGTTTTATCAGATGCTCCAGGACGGAGAGCCGCCCCTCCAAATGTTCCAGAAATACCAGATAATCACTATCTGGATAAGTGAGTGCTGCGTCTGTAGCCACCATGTCCCTAACGAGTGAAGCACACCTATGTCCCAGCTCTGTGTCCCTAATGAGTAGAGCTCACCTATGTCCCAGCTCCGTGTCCCTAACGAGTGAAGCACACCATCTCCCAGCTCTGTGTCCCTAACAGTGGAGCACACCTCTCTCCCAGTGCCTTGTCCCTAATGAGTGAAACACACCGTCTCCCAGCTCCATGTCCCTAATGAGTGGAACACACCTATGTCCCAGCTTTGTGTCCGTAACAGTGGAGCACACCATCTCCCAGCTCTGTGTCCCTAACATTGGAGCACACCGTCTCCCAGTGCCTTGTCCCTAACAAGTGGAGCATACCCGTCTCCCAGCTCTGCCACTGGGAAAAACCCCAGGAGCTTTTCCAGGAAACGGAAAGTCACCAGCAGGGCCCGTCCAAGCCAGTGGCTTTTGGGCTCTTCACCCCAGCAGGTATTAGAGGCATGTCTGTCACAGTGCACAGGCACCTACCTCCGCAGTGGCCGGAACCCCTGGCCCAGGAACCCACGAGAAGTGTCTCTGTCCAAGCGCTCCTGTGACTCACATTTCGTGTTCCCTGATGACGGGGTCAGAGGTTGAGACAAAGGGATCATGAGCTGACTGTTTCACACACTTCCTTGTTGCCGAGTCTTTTCTGGACCCTTGGGCAGGTGACCCCACTCGGGAGGGCAGCCCAGACAGAGGAGCGGGGAGAGAAGGGCGCAGGAGCCCCGAGGAGCGGGCTGCGGCTGCTGCTTCTCTGGGCTGGGCTCTCAGGCATCCGTCCCTGTTGGTTCCCTTCCAGCTTATGTATTTTCTGTGGAGAGAGGAGTGAGGCCTTCACGGAGGAGGGTCTGGACCTGCATTACTGGAAGCACTGCCTCATGCTGACCAGATGTGACCACTGCAAACAGGTCAGTCACGGGGGCCTCACCGGCCCCTCCTGAGGAGGCCAGGCCACAAGCCAGGTCCCTGTGGAAGAGTTATCAGAGGGAAGCAACTGGAGGCCCAGTCCCGCCTGCCCCTTCTGCTTCGGGGTGCTACTCTTTGCCTCTTTGTGGAAGTAGGTTTGTGGCTGTTGGGGTCTCCTGCCAACCCTTGCTGTGTCTGAGCTCTAGGCATCTGTCTTATTGGGGGCCTGCCTCTGCCCCTAGGCTTCTCCATGCCTGCAGCCCTGCTCCATGGACGGCTTGAGCATGTGAGACGGGCTCTCGCTGTCCCCATGTCTGAGGCCGTACTTCCTCCTTCCCTTTTGGCTGCCCTCGGCCTGGCTCAGGTTCTCCCCTACACCGGCCGGCTTGGGCGTTCTGTTGCATGCAGAGCAGATGCCAATCCCATGGCTGGGGTCAGATGTCCCTCCATCCCCACGATGGCGCCTTGGCTGTTCACGTTTGTATCAGCCACATTTGAATGTGTGTGTTAACAGATCACAAATGTTAGAGCTTGGGGGATTATTCCTCAGTCACACTGTGTGCCTGTCACACCAGCGGACCACCCCCCAAATCAACCCCTTCCCCCACCCCCAGGTCTCTGGAGTCAGCTATCCAGAGGACAGCTCCGAGGATGGCTGTGCCCACCTACTTTCACTGAAGGGAAGGGCTGTGCCCGGTCAGTCCCCTGCCACGCCTCTCTCTGAGAGGCCTCTGTGCGTTTGAGTGACCAGTGGGACTGGCCTGCCCCCTCCTCTGGGTGGGCTCTGTGTCCTTACTGGACAGTATTCGCTGACTCAGCTGCCTGGTAGGGGCTTCGGAGGAAGGCTGTCTTGTGGAGCAGCATGGAGGCACAGACCAGGAGCGGAACTGCTGGGTGTGCAAGTGTCCCCAGTGTGTGCTGCAAAATGGAGCACCCGCCAGCCAGCCCCGCCAGCCTGCCGTGCCCAGGCCCCACTGGCCAGTGCCTCAGAACCCCCTTGGCATCCCCTTTGACCTCTCCTCATGAGGTCGAGCACCTGTCCCTTTTGAGAAGCACCTGTTCTCACCTTCGACTGTGTCTCTTGTTTTGAAGTTGGGCTGACTGTCTTTTTCCTATTGATATGACTTCTTTATGTACCTGGCTCCGGAGTCTTGTGGAAATGAGAGGGAGGCCCCGACAACTGACATGCTCAGCTGCTCACCAGAAGGTTGCCAGGTCGAGCCCCCAGAGGCTCCCTGGAAGAGAGGGCTGGCCTGCTGTTTCTGAGTCAGTTCTCACACAGGGAGGCCCGTTGGCTCTCAGCAGCTTTCCTCACTGAGGACTGCCTCTTCTCACCTGCTCCGTGGATGCTGCTCCCTCACTGTCAGGGATCGCTGCCATGGTGACATGGTCGGTATTACCCACCGTTTGTATGGTTGGTGCTTTTTGCACCGTTTGATCAGTCACCCAAATTGTCAGTCACTCTGGCGCACAGGCTGAAGGAGGTGGGCTGCATTGGGCAGCTTCTCCCCCAAGCAGGTGACTGGGCAGACCAACGGTCCCTCAGCCCTGTGCAGGAGGCTGGGCAGGGGCTGGCAGGTACACGACCTGGCCTTGTACACAGGTCTCTCCAGGAAGATGTCTGCATAGCGAGAGATCTCTTCCCACTCTTGTGTGACTCTCTGGCATGTCCTTAGAGTTAAGGGAGCTCTAAACATGAACTACCCTTCCTCCTCATTCAAGTGTTAGCACCACCTCTACCCCGCCCCTTAACTCGGCCTCCCATGAAGTGAGCCCCAGACAGAGGAAGGAGGGCAGGAGTAGAGGATGGGGCCAGGAGCCCTGCGTGTGAGTCCAGGAGCAAGCCAGCTGGGCTCACTCCACGGCCCAGTGATAGGGAAGTCTTTGCAGCCTCTCTGAGTCCTCTTGCCTGGGCGGGACGGGGGGGCCGTATGCCCGGGCCCAGCGGTGGCTGTGCTGTGTGTTGGGCCAGGTGGTGGAGATCGCCAGCCTGACGGAGCACCTGCTGACGGAGTGCGACCGCAAGGACGGGTTTGGGAAGTGCTACCGCTGCAGCGAGGCGGTGCCAAAGGAGGAGCTGCCCAGACACATCAAAGCCAAGGACTGCCACCGTGAGTGCGTGCGTCGTCGTCGGGTGCCGTTGGGTGCCGCTGCTGATGGGCCCCTCGGGCCCGTGTCCCCAATATTCGTAGGCAGTGCCACAGCTGGAGGGTGCCCAGGGGCCGGGCGGGGCTGACCGCCTGTCTGGCAGGTTGTGCCCTGCACCTTCTCGCCCAGGCACTGTCTCCTTGTCCCCTGAGTAACCGACCTTGTCTTTCTGGCGTTCTTTCAGCCGCCAAGTCTGAGAAGCTAGCGAACAGGTGTCCTCTGTGCCACGAGAACTTCACGCCCGGAGAAGAGGTGAGGGCCTGGGCCGGGACAGTGAGCCGCCCAGAACCACACCCGACCCAGAATTCAGAGGGCACAGTGCTCCAGCTCACACTGGCGCTCACCCGCTCTCTCTCATTCTCCCTCCCTCCCTCGAGGGCGAACAAACTCTCTGAGCAGTCGTCCATTCACTTACATGTCACCTGCTGTCTTACCAGGTCATTCACCAATGGCTTGATCACAGATGCTGCCCTTAGAGGTGCAAAGCAGAGAGTGGGTCTCCTTACTCTTGCCATCGCTTGTCCCCAGGGGCCTCCCTTAGGGCCCCTTGAAGAACTCCAGGGGGTGCAGTGCTAACTAAAGGTCCACAGTTCAAACCCCCCTTCCCTCCCCTCTCCCGCCCAGCACTCGCTCTATGGGATAAAGGTGCAGCAGCCACGGACAGTCCTGCTGACGGTTAGCTCTGTTCTGTGCTGCCGCGGTGCCGGGAGTCAGAACGAACACCACAGCAAGGTGCTAGCCTGTGCGCCTGGGTTTGTCCTGTGCTCCAGGGTTACTGTGACTCAGAATGGATTTGATGGCAATAGATTCGGGTGACATCTTGACCAGATTCCGGAGTTCTCTGATCCCTTTTAATTAATTAAACTTAGCCCAGTCCAATTTTGGCATTCAACTTCACATATAATGCAACGCCCTCCTGCCCTTTCCCAGAGTGAGCCAGCCTATGATTTGATGAGGAGATGCTTGGTCACCCAAGGCCCACCTTCCCATCTCACATGGGGCAGGGGAGGGCAGCTGGGGCCTCCTAAGACGACTGGTTGGCAGTGCCCCTGTGTGTCAGGCACTAGGCGCTGAGCCCTTTGAGGGGGGCCTTTGCCCATGGGCAACTGCAAGGCTCGTATCCAGCTTCCCAGCGAGGTGCCACACAGCACCCATCAGGATGCAGGGAGGACAGGCTCTCCCACAGCACTCTCTGCTCTGTGAGGACCGCACTCATCCTGGTGCTCTGAAAGGCCGAGGGCCCCCACATTAGGCCTGGGTTAGCAGGAGCTGCAGTGACATGCCAGGAAGCCTCAGCCTGTGCCACCTGCTGCTGCCTGCCTGGCATGCATGTGTCCACTCGCCCTCACTAGTAGATGGCCATCACAGCCACTTTTTTGACATAAGCCTGTGCCCTGAGACCCTGCAGACTTCGGGCATGCTCTGCTGGCCGGGGCAGTGCGTACAGGCTACAGAGCCACCTCCTGCACTGCAGCCGGCCGCTGCCCCTCACCGTCGGCATTGGCACACGTTGGTTGTCTCTGATGTGGTAGAGGCAGCCTGAGCACACATATCCAGTCTGGTCTCTCCTCCTCCTCCCCGGGCAGGCATGGAAGGTTCACCTCATGGGTCCTGCTGGCTGTACCATGAATCTGCGCAAGACACACGTCCTGTACAAGGCACAAGTGCCCCCCCTGGGTAAGCTGCCCGCACCCTGCCACTGGTGTCCCGCCTCCCTCAGCATCTCTGAGTCCTTCGTGAGTGGCCTCTAGCTCCTGAGGCCTCCCCAGTGAGCCCCGGGTAGGCTGCTGTCTGCTACCTTGTCCCGGGACAGACTCTGAAGCGGGGAGGAAGGTGCAATTGGAGTAGTGCCCAGATCGGCCACCACCAGCTGTTCTCTGTCAGGTTGAAAATGCCAGTTTTTTAAAAAGCCCTTTGGTCCACACCTGGGTGAGGAGTGACCTATGTGCTGGTGCGTGGTAAGGACAGGGGTGTGTGTGTGTTTGTGTGTGTGTGTGTGTGTCTTTTGCTCAGGGTCGCAGCAACCACTCGCTGGGAGGTCCAGGCCCTCAGAGTGCATCTTGCTCCTGTGGTGGGGCGGACCCCGGTCCTCCTGCTTTCTTTAGAGGGAGGAGTGCTGGCTGCGGGGGTGCCTGAGGCCTGGGGCCTGCTTCCCTCTGGGGCCCAGTGGGCCCCACATTGAGCTCTCCCTTCTCCTCGATCTCTCCCTTCCCCTCTCTGCCTGAAGCCCTGTACATGTGCTCAAGTGCCTGCCCTCTTGAGATCTCCCTCTCTCCCCCTGCCATTTTCTCTCTGTCTGATTCAGCTTGACGCTGTCCACGGTTCTGATAGTGGCCTGCACAAGTGGACAGCGAAGGCCCCCTCCCTGCCCCCAGTCTCCCTACAGCAAAGCAAACGCCCTGCCATCAAGCCAAATCTGATTGATAACCACCCCGTAGCACAAGGTAGACCCACTCCTGTGCATTTCCAAGACCACAGGTCTTCCCAGGAGTCCGTGCTGGGCCCCGAGTCTCCCTGCTAACAGGGCTGTGCTTTCACTGCAGGTAAAGGTTCAGCAATGGCAAGAGCAGGCACCTCAGGGACCAAGGCTGGAAGCAAGATCCCCACCCCCAAGGGGGGCCTGAGTAAAAGCTCCAGCAGGACATACACGAAGCGGTGACTCGAGTACAGGATTCCTTGTCACCCTCCGTGACCAGGCAGACCCTCGACTCAACGTTTCTTCTCCCATCAGCCTTTGGGGCTGGCACCATCAGCTCCCACTGAACAGTCATGGACCTGGCCCC
The DNA here is from genome assembly GCA_004026705.1 of Nesogale talazaci. NCBI lineage: Eukaryota > Metazoa > Chordata > Mammalia > Afrosoricida > Tenrecidae > Nesogale > Nesogale talazaci. The sequence goes on from PVJH01016742.1 coordinate 10,933, forward strand.
AGTGGCAGGACCCCAAAGCACCTGTGTGTTCTGGTTCTGACCTCGGCCTTTGTGGGCAGGCCACCGGCTCATGTTTGGTGCTGACAGAGGAGCAGCGGGTTAACACAGCGTCTGTCGACAGCACTCCAGGAGCCATGGCTATCCTGGGACACTCCCTCTGACCCTTGGCATCTTCACCTCCCCACGAGGGGGCTGTCCTCAGAGGACCCCACTGGGCAGTGGAAATAGCAGGCCGAGAAGAATTTCTGTGAGTTTGCTTGAACTCTGATGACAGCAACGGTCTCCTCCTATTGTCCTTCCCTCTGCTGCACCGTTCCCTTCGCCCCTGCCCCGTGGCAGAGGAGGGCTAAGCATCGCCAGCATGTTTGCTGCTCACTCAGAAGAAAGTTCAGAGGGCAGGCGGAGCAGAGCAGAAGTGACTGAGGGCTGCTCCCCCACCCTCTCCTTGCTGCCTGGCTGGCGGGTAATGACATCTGTGTCACCTTCATTCCCTGCACAGCCCTGGCCTACCCCGGCTGAGGGCACCTCCCAGACAGTAAGGGCAGCGCAGACATGGATGGGAAGTTGGGGAGAGAGAAAGGGTGTCCCTCCTTCTTGGAGAGACACCGCTGATTCCCTTTCTGAGCGAGTTGTTAAGGAAGAAAATTATGGCATTCTTTCCTACCCCATTGTCTGTGTGCACCTTCCCAGTGTGTTGGTCAGAACCAGCCTGGCCCTCCCAGCTTAGGGGAAATACAGATTTGCTTTGCATTCTGACTCAAGCAGAACACCTTCTGACACCCTGACCCCAAGAGTGAGACTGCCCCGCCCTGTGTGCTGAGGTGCATCCTTGGAACTCAAGGTCACTGGTTTTCAAGCAGGACCAAAAACTCCACTTAGTGTGCTGAGAGCCGACCTCTGAAAGTGCTCTGCAGACCCACGCCTTCCTTTCCAGGGGACCCGCTCTGAAATGCCACCACCTCCCCTGCAGTGCCCAGTCCACTAGAGGGTTAAGAATGTTCGCTGTTCTTCAGCACGCAAGTGTTCCCCCCTACCCCTCACCTCACCCCTCACCCAGAAATAAGGATTATGCTTCCCAAATGTTACACGGCTAGGCTTTCAAAATGACAGAAATGCTTGGGACTGATGAAATGTGTGTGACACAATTAAGGTCTAAATACTGTTTGATTCCCATCCCTGAGAAACCGCCGAATGCTCAAAGAACGCTCAGGGCTGGGTGAGCGGTGCGCTCCCTGAGTGTGTGCAGCCGTGCGTCCGCAGGAACGAGCCTCCGATCCTGGCTACCTCCAAACTCCTCACAGGATGGGCTGGGAAGACTGAGCATGGATGAGACGGACCAACGTAATGCTCTTTATATAAACAACTACTACATTAGAAATCACGAGGAGGGAGAAATCACTGGACAAAGTACAGCTGCCAAGATGTGGATCAAGTGGTTTTCTGCTTTCAAAGGGAGATTAGCCATTATTTTCTAACCCATTTGTAACCTGTAAATTTACGGCTTTGAAATCTGCCAGTGGGGGGAAGGGAGGGTGGACATTAACAGGGATTTCCCCCCCCCCCCCCCCCCCCCCCCCCCCCCCCCCCCCCCCCCCCCCCCCGCCACTCTGAGCGTTTCTGAAATGTGCACCTGGGGCATCCTCTGTAAATGTTAACAGGAGAAGGAGTTTCCGAAAGCTGTTCAACAACGGTGAAGCTGAAGGCGGTGCATTTGCTGCTGCCCAGCCTTGTGCTGGCTACTGAAGCAACGTTTTCCTGGTTGCTTCACGGGAATTGATCAATGGCAGGGATTAAAGTGGCTTTTAAACAGCAGAGGTACTCGAGAGACCAAAAGTAAAAGGTACGAAATTGAAAAGCAACCGTGATGGTCCTCAGCCGTTTACAAATAAATAGCTACATTTTGAGCATTCATTAAGAGCAGAATTTTCACTCACAACTATGGGGTATTTAATAATATTTATTTCAATTTTTCTTATTTTGAAAGAGTCTATTAATTTAAAAAAACTGTAAATTTGGCATTAGAGGACAAATGTCAATCTGAATGAACAATTTCAACTTTTTACTGCTTACCATAGTTTTCTATTTGTCTTTATTTCCAGGCCGAGAAAGATAAAAACAAAAATGTTTTACATCTCAATAATAATATATGTTTCATTGTTTTCAGATTCAGGGTTTCATCCCCACTGAGTCTAGTAAAGAATAGAGCACTAGATGTTGCGTCGTTGCGTCCCCATCACATGTCAGTGCCACGTTGTGTGCCTGAATGTGCCCTCGAGCACGCCCGCCTGCCCTGGTGGCTCAGCCCTGAGGGAGGACTGCTGGGAGGAGAGGCACCATTGCCCACGGAGGGCGCCCCAAGAGCCTGGTTCTCAGAGGAGACATTTCATCAAAATGGACCGACTGTTAAAGATGCCAAAAGGATGTTTTGTTTATGTTTGTAGCCATTTTCTACCATGGCTACCAGCTATGTTGTTTAGCGCCACGGTCTGTTCCAACCCACAGTGACCCCTGTGTCCAACAGAAGGACACACCACTGGTCCTGTGCCTTCTTCACATCTGTTCTGATGGGTGAGCCCATTGGGACAGCCACGGGGTCAGTCCATCTTGTTGGGGGCCTTTGGGGTTTTTTGGCTGCGCCTCCACTCTACCAAACACATTATCTTCCTTCAGGGACAAGTCTCTCCCGACACATCCAAAGGATGTGAGACAACGTCTTGCCTTCCTTGCTCTAAGTAACATGTTGGCCGTACTTGCTCCAAGACAGATTTATTTGTACTTTTGGCAATCTGTTCAATGTTCTTCACCAGCACCATAATTCAAATGTCAGAATTCTTCCTCGGTCTTCCTAACTCGCTGTCCAACTTTCACGTGTATAGGAGGCCATTGGAAATGCCATGGCTTGTGTTAGAGGCACCTTAGTCTTCATAGTACCCTCCTTGGCGCTGTTGCACACTCTAAAGAGGTCTCAGGCACAAAATGCACCCCATGCAGTGTGTCCTTTCATCTCTTGACTGCCTTCCGTGGGCACTGAGCGTGGATCCAAGCCAGACTAAATCCTCGACTCCTCAACCTCTTCATTGATCATCAGCACACTACCTGTTGTGCCAGGTATGAGGATTTGGGTCTTTACCTTGAGCTGTATGCCACGCTGAAGGGTGCGCTCCTGAATCTTCAACAATCGCTTCAAGTCCCCACATTCAGCAAGCTGGGCTATGTCATCTGCATCTCACAAGTTGTTAATAAGCCTTTCTCCGATTCTGATGCCACAATATTATCCGGGTTCTCAGCATACAGATGGAATAAGAATGGTGAGAGGAGACAACCCTGATACTTCCTGATTTCTTAAACCACGGTATTTCATTGTTCACAGAACAACTTCTTGGTGCATGTGCAAGTTCCACATGACCCAGTGGGGTCTCCCGGCATTCCTATTCTTCTCAAGGCCAGCCATAGTTTGTGAGGATCCACACAGTCCAATGCCTTAGCATAGTCCATAAAACACAAGCAAGCATCTTTCTGGTGTTCTCTGCTTTCGGATCCATCTAACATCTGTAATTGTATCCCTTGTTCCACATTCGGCCTGAAACTCTTGCAGCTCCCTGTAAATGTACTTCTGCAACCACTGCTGCATGGCCTTCAGCAGTTTTCCTTACATGTGATACTAATGATACTGTTCTGTGATGTGGGCATCCGGTTGGGTCACCTTTCTTTGTAACGGGCATAACTACACATTCCTTCCAGTCAGTTGGCCAAGTATCTGTCTTCCAAATGCCCTGGCATAGACGAGTGAGTACCTCCCGTGCTTCATGCACTTGTTGAAACATCCCACTTGGTATCCCATGGATTCCTGCAGCCTTGTTTTACGCTCATGTTTTTGATGTGGCTTCTTCCTTCAGCACAATTAGCTCTTGCTCTTTTCCTACCTCCTGACACGGGGCAATGTCGACAAGCCCTCTTTGTTACAGTGGCTCTGTATTCTTTCCATCTGCTGTTGATGCTTCCTGTACTATCCAATATTTTGCCCATAGGATTTTTCAGTGTTACAACTTGAGGCTTTCGTTTTGCATATTTATTTTAGTTCTCTTCAGATATGATGAGTATGTCCTTTTTTATTTTCTAACTGTAGATCGGTGCACATCTCATTATAATATTTTACTTTATTTTCTTGAGCTGCCCTTTGAAATTTTCTGTTCAGCTCTGGCTTCATCATCTCTTCCACTCGCTTTAGCAACTCTGGTTAAAAGCAAGCTTCAGAGTTCCTCCTCACATCCACTGTGACCTTTCTGCCTCCTTGATGACCTGTGCTTTCTGCATGGATGATAGTCTTCAGGGCCTCTCTCTGCTAGTCTGGCCTTCTGTCATTAGTGTTCCATGCACCGAATGTGTCCTTGAGAGACTCTTGAGGGGGGATCCACTCAAAATCATATTGGCAATCCGGTACCTGTTTTAATTTTTTATTTAAAGTTTCAACCTGAACTTAGATGTGAACAATTGACGGTCCATTCCACAGTCACCCCGGCCTCATTTTAGCTCTGATAGTGAGCTTCTCCGTCATTTCTGCCCACAGATGTAGTCAGTGTGATGTCTGCGTAGTCCATCTGGAGAAGTCATGTATATATAGATGATGATGTACTATTAAAGTGCCAGTGAGGTACACATTGTTGGTCTGGAAAAATTCTTTTAGGTGTTCTCCAGCTCTGTTTTTTATCATCAAGGTCATATTTTCCAACTACTGTTACTCTTTGTATCCAACTTTTGCATTCCGATCACCAATAATAATCCGTATCTTGATTGCATGTTTGATCCATTTCAGACTGAAAACTTTGGTAAAATTCTTCAATTTCTTCCTCACCAGTTTTAATGGTTGGTGCATATATTTGAGTAATAGTTGTATTGATTGGCGTGCCATTCCTCTTGTGTCATTCTCAGCATAGTAAGCCATATGGCTAATGTCGCTCCATTTCGGTTCACTTAGGCCTAGAGTATATATTTATTCATTCCCTTCCGTTTTTCATGACTTCCAATTTTCCTAAAGTCACACTTTGTATATTTCTAATTTTTTCAATAAGTCATTTTATTGGGGGCTGGTACAGTTCTGATAATGATCCATACATCAATTGTATCAAGCACATTTGTGCATATGTTGTCATCATTTTCAAAATAGTTTCTATTTGAACCCTTGATATCAGCTCCTCTTTTTTCTTCCCCCACCCTTCCACCCTCATGGGCCCCTGACAAATTTATTTTCATATCGTCCTCCGCCAGCTGTCTCCCTTTGCCCACGTTGCTGTTGTTCGTCCCTCTGGGGAGTGGGATGAATTATCTGTCGATCACTGTGATCGTTTCCCCATTTCTCCTTTCTCCCCACCTCCTCCCCCACCCTGTTCTAATTATTAATGAATGTTTGCAGCCATTCTCATTTTGAGGCATGCTCCATTAGCAGATGAAGATAGGGAGGGCTTCCCTCCCACAGGCTTGCCCACCCCCCTCCCATCCCATCGTCTGGTCGACTGTGCTTTGAGAAGGCAGCTCCTCCTCCATCAAATCTTAGTGCCTTCCCACCTGCGGGGCTCTTCTCCTGGCTCTCTCTGGCAATGTTCTGCTGCTAGTCTACACCTTCCGTCTCTGAAATTTCGGTTATGCATCTCATAATATGCTGTGACTGAGATGGGAAGGAGCAGAGACGTCACATCACAGCATTTTTTGGACATTGCTGCCTCTGTTGAGAGGCCTAGATAACACCCATTTGTTGAAAATGAAACCACCTCTACCACTTTTTTTTTTCAGTGTCATTTTATTGTTAGCCTTCTAGGGGTCCAGGAGAGCAGGTCACAATCATCAAAAACAGAGACCAGGCTGATGTGAGAAATTCTGAGATTATTCCTGCAAGTGCTTGCAGGAGGCGAACAACCAGGTTTCTCCTTCGAGCTGTTTCAGGGTTCAGTCGTGACCCCACAAATTAAAAACAAGAACAAGTTTCAATAAAAATTTTAAAAGGACAAGTTTCTTACACTGATTATAACGAGGAGATGAGCAGGTTTTTACAATGTCATAAGATGCAATCAATGCTCTAGAAAAGGCAGGTTCTGCAATGATCGTTAGGAAATTACCCAAACCGACATTTCTCCAGGGCCTGTAGGATCGGTGTCCCCCAATGCTTCATGTGCCCTCCAAACTGGGGCCATTTCTCATGGCTGGTTATTGACCTGTGGTTAAGCTCAAAAGGAATTCCTACTCTAAGGGAGAGGGCTCACATTTTTTATTATGAACCTACTAAATTTTAAGGTATTTCTAATAATGATCCTCCTGTGTCATTCCCCACTCATCTAAATAAGCTCATTCATGTCTATGAAACTGGCTTAAGATGCTACATCCTTGGTTAATGATCAGAAGGAACTCAGTTGAGGTCTGTTTGTGCGGGGACTCTGTGAATGGATCTTTGTGTCCCTGTCCTTGCCAGAACTTAAGCTGGCATAGAATTGTTTCCCCTCATCACGGATTATGCTATTAATGATCCTTTGACCACCCAGGCTGGTGTGCTTCTTCCATGTGGACTTAGCTGACGCTTCCCCTAGGTGCCTGCTTGTTTTGAGACAAGTCCTTAAGACCACACAGTGCCAGGCACCCATGTCTTCAGTCATCATTTCACGAGGGCTTGAGTACTGGGCAAGGCCAATCATAGGAACAAATTATTTTTAAGTTAGGACTCGGATTAAATGTAAGCTCAAAATCCATTTATTGATCTAATATGTGTGTGTGAGATTATATGTGTATTCCCTATTTTAGATGAAAATACTTGGAACATTCACTTATACAGGACACTGTTTAGGGTTAGATATAAGACATTAGGACAAAGCTATTTGTCTACAGAACTGGGCACACACCATGGAGAGCAATGAAAACAGCCAAGACCTGGTAGTCCTGAATTGTCTATTCCTGGGTAACCTCAAAGCAATAGAGATGCGAACTGGAGTCTCAGGCAACCTGTGGGTCGGGACCCCTTTGGGGGTTGAATGACCCTTTCCCCAGGGCTGCCTGATTCATAACAGCAAAATGACAGTTAAAAAGTAGCAATGAAAATAATGTTATGGTGGGGGCTTACCACAACATGAGGAACTATGAAAGGGTCGAGGCATTAGAGAAGGTTGAGAACCACTGGGCTCGTGAATTCCAAACCCATGACCCAGGAATAGCAATCCTCTGCTGCTTCTCACACCTGGATGTTTGACTTTAAAACCCCAAGGAGTATTGCGGTTCCTTTCATCCACAATAGATGTGTTTAAGGTAAAGTCCAGCTCACTCAGTGAGGTTCCCAAAATGAGTCTCTGAGAGGATGGGGCAGAAACCTGTGCACTTGTAGATGACAAAGTGCAGGTAGCCATCCTCCAAGGCCTGGACCACCAAAGAGCAAAGCACACTCCATCAGGAACACATGACTAGTAAGATGGTACCAGGCAGGCTTCTCCGTGGAGGTCCATGTTCATCATGGTGGGGTTTTCTCTAATGGCAAGTAGCTCTTCTCCAGTCTACCAACCCCCCAAAGTGAGATTGCTTTCTCTGAACCGGATTTGACTCTCACTCCCTCCTCTCAAGAATCTTCATAGGAATTCACTGACTCACTCTAGAAGAGTTTACTAAGGGAGGCGACAGTAGGGCAATCATTTCTGGCACAGTCTGTTGATCCTTCCCCCCAAAATTAAAAGCTGCTTCTAGCCAAGGTTGAGGCCTCCTCTGACTGGTTTTCAAGGCAGTGACAAACAGATGATAAACATGAAACAGTTACATCATAACACTGCATGGGAGGCCAGATCCATTTTTAGGGCCTGCCCTAAAATGCAAATGAGTAGTCTGATATTTTTTTCTTTGAGTCTGTTCCCTTAACTGATTTAGACCCCAAATTTCTTTGGGGGGGGGGGCATCACTGCCTCTGGTGGTCATGGGCGCTACCCAGTACCGTTCCTGAGAGCCGCCGCTGGATTTGAACCGCCAAGCCCATGGGAGACAGTCCCACACTCAACCACTTATGCCACCGGGGCTCAGCCCTAGACCCAAATTTTTTGAAAAGCACTTAGGGACAAGTGGGCTAACCCAACTTCTAAGAAAATCACGGAACAGAGATAGTAACAGTATTAGGCCAAATGTTTGAAAATAACATATAAGACTAACAGCAATAAAGCATCATGAGGTGTTTGTATGTAAATGACACTGGTAGCAGCTACACTCTATAGAAATCTCAGACTGTATATGAATAAGGAGCTTAGCATGAACCTGATAATCTATTCTCTTACCCAGCTCGAATCTTTTTAGTTTCTCTAATCCTTCGTCTATGCATTTGTGCTTTTAACAAATCCTAGTTGAGAAGCAACAAAGTCCACATAGAAGAAGCACCCCAGTCTGTGTGATCATGAGGGGTCGATGGGATCAGGTCTCAGGCATCTAAGAATCAGAACAAAACCAGACGTGATGTGAATGGGGTGGGTGGGGGGGGGGAGCATGTAGTGGAGACCCAATGCCCTTCTGTAGACGATTAGACATCCCCTCACAGAGGGTCACAGGGAAGAGGTGAGCCAGTCAGGGCGCACTATAGCACTGAGGAAACACACAACTTTCCTCTAGCTCTTTGGTTCTTCCTTCCCCCCACTATCATGAACTCAATTCTACCTTATAAATCAGATTAGACCAGAACATGCACACTGCTACAGACAAGAGCCCACAACAGGGGGAATCCAAGATAGATAACCCCCCCTCAAGGGGCAACAATGAGAATAGAGGTACCAGGAGGATTAGGGGACAGTGAGGGGAGGAAGGGAGAATCAATCACAAGTATCAACCGATAGCCCCCCTCCCAGGGGATCAAAGGAAAAGTAGAAGAGGGGTGATGGAAAACAATGTAAAATATCAAAATAATAATCTATAACTTATCAAGGGCTCGTGAGGGAAGGTGGGCAGGGGAAGAAATCGGGAGTTGATATCAGAGGTTTAAGTGGGAAGAGAATTCTTTGAAAACGATGATGGAAGCATATGTGCAAATATGCTTGACACAATGGGAGATGAGATGTAAGCTGTAAGAGCCTCCAATAAAAGTATTCTTTAAATACAAGTCCATCATAGTCCATTTCTTGTTGGAAATTTTGGGTTAAGTGTCTCAGCGGGTCCACAAAGCAAAAGCTTGGCTATAGATGGCAAAGCTTGACCCAGCCATGGTTAAGTCACAGTGAAATGTACACATAAGTTCATAGAGAGATCGAAGCGGGGAGCCCACAGACTAGTACAAAACCCAACAAAGTTCATGACTAAAAGGAAAAGTTTCACATGTAACCAAACTCAAGTTATCAAACTTTCTGCCATTATTTCTCAGTTGTATGCTTCGTGTAATTTTGTGGGGATTCCCTAAGTCAGATCTACTAAATTTGATCTAGTGTCACAAAGTATAAATCATTACGTTGTTTCTTGTTCACTCGTCCTCCCCAACAATCTACACCATTCCTTGTTTGTTTGTTTGTTTGTTTTGGGGGGGGGGGGCATCACTGCTCTCCGGCGGTGGGAGTAGGAGGCCTAGCCCCACTGCTGGAATTGAACCTCCGTCCCAGTGGGAAGCAGTCCCGCCACAACCATGACGCCACCGGAGCTCAGCCCCCATCCCTTGTTTTAAACAACGATACTCACACATCTGTCAGCTGTAGCCACCTGATTGACTTTATGAAGACAAGCTGCAGTCAGGAGAAGCCTGAGTAGGTCTCTTCCTTCTGGGTGGAGCGCAGGTGATAGGGGGATAGAGCTGCAAGCTGTGAACCCAACTCTAAACTCTGGGGTGGTGAACAGTGCCTTCAGGGGACGGAGTGAGGCCTGGGAGATATCCCCCTGATGGACAGCTGACTGGATGCTGCACCAGAACCTCTTCACAGCATGACAAAGTAAAGATGTTGCTGAGCCCTGCTGGCTCAGGAGTTGTGAGCAGTCAAATCCAGCACCAGCTCTCCAGGAGCAAGGATGGGCTTCCTACTCCCACCAGGGCAGTGATGCGGAGGGGGTGGGGGTGGGGGAAGAAAGTAAAGATGTCAAAAAAAAAAAGTAAAGATGTCACTTTGAGGATTAAGGTGGGCCTGACCCAAGCCACAGTTATTTTTTATCACCCCATGTGCATGGTAAACCCGAATACATAAGACTGAGGGCTGAGCCCCTGTGGTGTAGTGGTTGAGGGAAGGACTGCAGCTCACTGGCATGGCGGTTCAAATCCAGCAGCAGCTCTCCAGGAGCAAGGGTGGGCCTCCCACTCCCACCAGAGGGCAGTGATGCACACACACACACACACACACACACAAAAGACTGGAGAAGGGCACTTTAAGCTTAGTTAAGATCGGGAGGTGAGAGAGGACATTGTCTAGACTCTAAGAACTTTAGGTTTTAAAGGAACCCTGGCCTCATAGTAGTTACCCATTGGGCTCTGAGGTTGGCAATTCAAATCCAGCAGCCGCTCCCTGGGGGCGAGGGCTTGCTACTCCCATAAGCGTCGTCTCAGAAACTCAAAGGGGATGGTCCTAGCTTGTCTTACAGGGTCACTGTGATTCGGCCTCGGATGGCAGTGAGTTTGGTTTTCTGAGTTTTGGAGAGGTTGCTTATGCTTTGGGTTGCTAGAGGCAAGATCAGCAGTTCGCAACCACCAGCGGCCTCTCTGAGGGAGAAAGGGGCTTTCTCCTCCCTTAAAGCAGCACAGTGGTTTTTGTTTGTTTTAGTCATTTCATTGGGGGCTCATACAAGCCATCACAATCCATACATCCATCCGTGTGTCAAGCACATGTGTACATTTGTTGCCATCATCACTCTCAAAACATTTGCTTTTCACATGGGCCTGTGCTATCACCTCATTTCCCCCTCCTCCCCGCCCCCATGAACCCTTGATAATTTATAAATTATTATCTTGTCATGTCTTACACTGTCCGACATCTCCCTTCACCCACTTTTCTGTTGTCTGTCCCCCCGGGGAAGGGGTTCTCTGTAGATCCTTGTAATCCATTTCCCCTTTCTACCCCACCTTCCCTCCCGGTATCGTCACTCTCTCCTCTGGTGCGTTACAATGTTTTATAGGATCGCTATGGGGCTCGCTGCTGGGGAGGGTTTTTGATGTTTCGGGGCGGGGGGGGGGGCCGCGGGGGGAGCAGAGGGTTGTAGAACAGCTTTCTAATTCATTACTCAGTTTGTCCTCCGGTCTTCTCCATGCTTCGTTCTAATTTATCTCCGGCTACCACTGTGCCGGGATGTCGTGCATCGTGTCGCCGGCTCTAAATCTGGTGTGGCCGTGCTGACTGGTTCGCAGGTTAGACGTCTCCGGAGCTCCTCCCCCCAGCCTGATGCCCGCACGGACACGGCGTGTTTTCCCCGGGCCCACGGTGTGCTTTCCCAGCGTGCACAATGCTCTCTCCCTTAGCAAACAGACGAAGATCCCGTCCTGTCCCAGGCAAAAAGACCTTGGTGACTTCTCCCCACCCGCTCCACTTAGGAACGCCCTCTTCTCTATGGTCCCGACTTCTTCTCTATGGTCCCGACTTCTCTATGGTTCTCTCTACCCTGGGAGCCGTTTCTCCATGGTTTCTTCCGGTGGGGACCGGAAGTGACCCCGCGCCGCCCGGAAGCACCTGCGGCGGCGGCGGCGGCGGGGTTCGGCAGCGCGATGGCGGCGAAGGCGGCGGCTGTGTCTGAGGCTTGGCCGGAGCTGGAGCTGGCGGAGCGAGAGCGGCGGCGGGAACTGCTGCTGACGGGGCCCGGCCTGGAGGAGCGGGTGCGGGCGGCGGGCGGGCGGCTGCCCCCGCGGCTCTTCACGCTGCCGCTCCTGCACTACCTGGAGGTGAGCGGCTGCGGGAGCCTGCGCGAGCCGGGGCCGGGGCTGGCGCAGGGCCTCCCGCAGCTGCACAGCCTCGTGCTGCGGCGCAACGCGCTGGGGCCGGGCCTGAGCCCCGAGCTCGGGCCGCTGCCCGCGCTGCGGGTGCTGGACCTGTCGGGCAACGCGCTGGAGGCGCTGCCGCCGGGCCAGGGCCTGGGCCCCGCCGAGCCGCCCGGCCTGCCGCAGCTGCAGAGTCTCAACCTCAGCGGGAACCGGCTGCGCGAGCTGCCCGCCGACCTGGCGCGCTGCGCCCCGCGCCTGCAGACCCTCAACCTCACGGGCAACTGCCTGGACGCCTTCCCCGCCGCGCTCTTCCAGCCCGGCGCGCTGCCCCTGCTCAGCGAGCTGGCGGCGGCCGATAACTGCCTCCGAGAGCTCAGCCCCGACATCGCCCACCTGGCCTCGCTCAAGGTCAGCGGGGTCGCGCGCGCCGGCGGGCGGGCCGGGTGGGGGCTTGGGGGAACCTGGCAGAGACCTCCGGTGACGCCCCTGGGGGCCCCCGCGATCTTGGAAGTTCCTGTTGGGCCGGGAAGAACCAGTTCCGCCTCATCCCCAAGCAAATCCTTCCATGGCCCTGCCCCTCCCGTCCTCTCCTGTGCCCACTGCTCCCCTTCGAGACCGGGATGCTGGCTGGGATCTGAAGCCCTACCACATCGGAGAGCCACTTCAACACGCACACCTAGCGTGCTGTTGTGTAATTGTTAGCAGGTGTAGAACGGGGACCCTTGTTTCCTGTTCTGCATCTCAACGGACACCCCCAACCCACAGCAACGTGGTCGGTTTCTGCAAGGGAGCTCAGAGCCAAAGCTGCCCGGACCCCATAAGACTTGGACCTCAAACTGCACCCACGTGACTTCCACCCCGAGCTGTTGCTTTAAAAACCTCGCGCCCCAGGGGCACACAAGTAATAGTAAGGATCCCTAGTGGTGCAGTGCGTTAGGTAGTTCAAGCCCACCAGCCACTCCTCCGGAGAAAGATGGAGCCGTCCTCATCTCTAAGGAGCTGTAGTCTTGGAAACTCACAGGGTCGGCATCCACCCCATGCGGGGGGTGGGGAGGTGAAGTTTGAGTTGTTTTGTTTCCTGTTTTTTAGTAGAGGGTGATTGTGACTCGAGGCCAGTGGGTTTGGTTAAAGTGATGGTAACAAAGATGTCTGCGGCCCTGCCTCCCTGGAAGGGAGAGAGTAACAAGAAACCCCGTGGCCCCAGCACTGAAGACCCACTCCCAGACCTTGTGGCTGTGGAGGCCCTGCCCTTTCCTTTCCCCCTCCAGCCATTTGGAACAGGAAGCCAAAGAAGGGGCTCTCCCATAGCTGTTCAGGTCCCCAGTGACCACAGCCTCAGTGTCCTGCCGCTGCTCTCAGCCTGGCTTCCCTCCGTGGTGGAGAAATAATGCAGAGAACACTCCTCATTTGCTCTGGTCGCTGCCTGGTTGGACTGAGTGGTCAGCCAGGGGTGGAGAGCTGAGGAGGAGGTGGCCTCCCCACAAGGAGTCAGCCTGCGTTTTCTGGTGCTGTGTGACCGTGAGACCCACAGGGAAGCGTGTCCCTTACTGTCGCCCTGATTCTGAGGAAGAGTTGATGTACAGAGGTTGCAGTCACTGCAAAGTGCCCTATCTTGGTCACTGACTGGTAGCAGGGGCCAGCATGAATCCAGTTCCCAATCGGAAGTGAAGCCACACCTCACCTGACTGCATTTGTGCTCATCCCTAAAGACTCATTTAAGTCTGACCTCATCCCCAGCCACCCAAGTGGGGCTCCAGACACCCCTGGCCACCCGAGGCAGGGTCCAAGAGGAGCAGCCTCGAGCTCAGGAATCCGCCCAGCTCCCTTCATTTCAGACCTCTTGATTCCCCCCCACTCCCCTCCCCCTACTAGAAGGGTTCCAGCCATCGTCAACTGCCCACGCAATAATTTCCTGTCACTGAGCCCCCTCAGAGCCGGGTCTGTCCAAATGACTCTGCTGCCAGGCCCTACCTCTGCCAGGGTTCCCTAGTTCACAGGCTGCCACCTAGCCTGATAGTTAACCCCTTAGAGCCACAAAGACACTCCAGCACCGTCTGAGAGTTTGCTGCGTTTGGCCTCCATGTCCCCAGGGACCTGCCTCTCCCTCTCCCCTACACGAATGTTCTCGGGAGCTCACCCCAGTTTAGAGCCTCAGTAAAGAAAGGCTGCATCAAGACCCTCTTCTGCGTGGGCCAGTCGGTCTGCGGGGCATGTTACCGGCTTGCCTGACTCTTGGGGGAAATGAGCATGTTGAGTGCTTGGGTTTTTTTCTGAAACGAGAAGGAAAGGGCTAGATCAACTTTGTCCCCCGTGTGGAGGGGGCCTGTGCCTCCCAGAACAGCAGGGCAGTAGAAGGAGCAAGCCACCCAGGGTTCCTCCTGCGAGCCCTGCCGGCAGACATTGTCCATCACAGGACTGTAGGATGACAGTGTGGCCCCCCCATCAGGAATTCCTAACGTACAGCAGCTGCAGCTCCCCTCCCAGAGTCAGTTCACAGAGATTCAGCATTGATTGTCAAGCCTTGTGTGACAAGATAAATTGAAGGGGGTGTGTTATGTTTTTTAAGCCCCCCCTTTTTTTTTCTCTTGTTTGGTTGCCAAAGTATTGGGGTCCACTCAGAGGCATGCGTCAGACTGGTCTGCTCTGGGCTGATCTCCCATAAAGCTGAGTCAGCACCCCGAAAGAGGGATGGGCTCACCACTACAAAGTCAAGTTCCCGGCCACAGCAGCAATGTCTCCATGCTACCATAAGGGGCCTCTGAAGTGGGCAGCCTACCCCTCCTTTGTCGTCTGGGAGCTGTGCTGGAACCTGTTCACTTTGCTTGACTCTTGTGGACATGGCCTGCAGTACACGGGCCACCCCAGTATGACAAACTCCCAAGTGGTGGGAGAGCCTTAACAAGATGGTTCCTGGGACAGAGTTGTGCTCACGGGGAACCTCCCTGTACCAGAGGATCAAGAGGCCGGGGTACAGAACAAGGAGAGGTGTATGTCAGCGTCGTAGCCCCTGACCATCCCTACTCAGTCTGCGTGCTGAGCGTGCAGCCAGAGAAGCATATGAAGAAGAAGGGGCATCAGGGTCGCAGCAGGGATATTTATAACCTGAGGCCGTACGGCTCACACAGCCCTGCTAGCGAAAGTAAGGAGGGCTTGAGACAGTTGCTGATGAAGTTTGGAAAGTGTCGCCTCCAGTATGGTGAGGACTCGGTGTAAAGAAGACCCCAACGCTCCCAACTGGACCAGTAGATGCAGTTGGCGTGGTATCCAGTCAATGCTCATGGGAGCAACAGTCAGGAAACCAACGATGCATGGCGTCGGGGCAGTCTGCACAAGACCCCTTTTAACGTGGTGGGAAGCCAGGAGGATTGAGGTGCACCTGACCCAAGTCATAGCTTTTTTCCATATGCATGTGAAAATTGGACATTGAATGAAGGAGATGGAAGGGCCGATGCATTTGAATTGCGGTGCCAACAGAGAATATTGCAAATGCCACGGACCACCAAAAGAATAAACCTCTCTGTCTTGGAGTCAAGAAGGATGGTGAGATTTCATCTCACGGACCGTAGACATGTCCCTATAGGACATCACACTTGGCCAAGTAGAGGGGCAGTGAAAAAGAGAAAGGCTCTTGGCACAATGGCTGTCACAGTGGGCTCCAGCATGACAACAGTTGTGGTGTTTGTTCTAACAACAGAACAGCCCTAGTAGCCCAAGGCCATCTTAGCCGTGCACATGGTGCAGATTTGAGGACACAGTCTGTGTCTTGACCTGGCATTTGTGCTACCTCTGGGGGGAGAATCCACTGTCCGTGTGTTATGCAAGGCACACAGCCCCTTCTTTTCCTGGGCCTGGTGTGTGCATTTGTTGTATGGGGAACAGGCAGTAAGGGGAAATGACAAGAAGGACAGACAGCATCCTGGTTATGAGGAGAGGCCAAGTTAGGGCTCCTCCCCCTGAGGACCTCCTCTGCCCGTGTCCTCAAGGGTTGAAGTGCTTAATTCGAACACAGCCACCTCAGAAACAGGGCTCTGGTGCAACCTGGCCTCGCTGGAGTTCTTCTGCCAGGTCTCAGTCACGGGATTCCTGGAGGTGCCCTCCTTGCCAGGGGGAAGGGCTGGGTCCCATTTGCACCTTGGACTTGCCCTGCCTTGGAAGCCCATGGGTGTGGCACAGCAGCCACGCTTGAGTCACTAACGAGCTCATCTGCGATGGTGACGTTTGTCCCTTGTGGAGACTCCTCATCAGATTGTAGGCCTGGCCCAGTCTGGTTCTCGCTGTACTTGGAATGCCTGGACTCCCCAAAGTCTCCCTTCACCTGCTGCATGGAAGCAGGGTTGAAAGGGATGCTGCTGCCCTCTCCCTCCCCTGAGGTCTAGGGCTGTTTGACTTCTCAGCTGGTGGGCATCCAGGGCTGGACCAGGTTGCTCCTGCCCTTGAGACCAGCTGTAGGAACAGAAACTCTTGACACCTGGGCCCCCAGCTGACCCCCGATCCATGTGCACCAGGTCAGCCCAGACTCCAGGGTCGCAAGCAGAGCCCGCCTCCTGGTGTAAGAGGCTGCAGGTCCTTTATCAGGAGCAGGATACAGGGAGGCCATCAGGCACCTGTGTCCCACGCCGACCCCATCTGGGTGGACTCCCAAGTGGAAAAATGCTGGGAAGGCCTAGCGGAGTGATGACCTGGTACCCTGGGGTACCTCCTTTACCTGCCTATTGCAGAGAGGTGCCGCTGTCTGGAGGCCAGCCAGAGGGGATCTAGCAGGGCTAGCCGTGGCCCTCACAGTCCTGGAAGAGGGCAGGTCCCCACTTCCTTGTGGGGACTCACTTGCTCTGAGCCTGCTGACACATTCTCCCTGACTTGGGGGTCTGTGGAATTCCATTTCAACCCTGATGGCAGAAGTCTCCCCCAATTTCCTGCTGCTGGTAAAACTGATCCTCCACCTGGGGAGGGACTAATGTAGTCTCCTTTGTGACTCGGTGCAGCCAACAGGCTGCGGGCTGAGCCAAGACCGGAGCCCCTAGATCTGCCTGGTCCATTTCCCTCACTGGCCTAGTCCAGATGCCCCTGGACACCTAAACCGAGGACCAGATCTCAGCAGTGTCCAGAGCTGGCCCCCTGGGAAAATGAGAAAGGAGCTGCCCACTCAGCCTGGGCCCTGTCGCCAAGCCTGGACACTCTCTGGGAACTCCGTCTCTTCTTCCTTTAACACCCCCATAGGCCAGTGTCCCCAGATGGGCTGATCAGATCGGTTCCCCCACCCCACCTCGCCCCCTCATCCTGTCACTGCCGTATAGCCCTATCACAGCGTGGCAGCTGAAGGGTCCGACAGAAGGGAGACAGCCACAGGAAGAGCAAAATCCCCACCTTGGGTTTAAGGCGTTCTGCCAACCCTGCCTGTGTCACAGGCGAGCTCCCCTTGGCTTCCAGAGCAGGGTGTTTTCTTTGCCCTGGGGCATGGCTGCTGCTGGGTTCAAAGGGCCCCATGGGCTCCCGTCCGTGAAGCTGACTCAGGCCATCCCGCCCTGTCACGTGCGTCACTGTGCTTTGGAAACTGACAGCTTCTAATTGACCGTCCCTGCCAAGCCTTCCCTTGCCATCTCTGCGCTAACGATGGGCGGTCAAGGCTTGGTGACTCAGCTCCCTGCAGAGCTGCCTCTGGGTGCAGGGTCTAGCACTGGCCCCCGAGAGGTAAAGCCTGGGGGCTGCTCTCCCTGCGCCTAGTGTTCTGACCCGCGCCGACTGTGTCTCCCCAGACCCTGGACCTCTCCAACAACCAGCTCAGCGAGATCCCGGCTGCCCTGGCCGACTGCCCGAAGCTGAAGGAGGTCCACTTCGAGGGGAACAAGCTGAGGGACAAGCGCCTGGAGAAGATGGTGCACGGCTGCCAGACCAAGTCCATCCTGGAGTACCTGCGCGTCGGGGGCCGTGGGGGCGGGAAGGGCCGAGCCAAGGCCGAGGGCGCCGACAAGGAGGAGAGCCGCAAGAAGAAGCGGGAGAGGAAGCCGAAGAGGGAAGGCGGCGAGGGGGAGGAGGGCGAGCTGGAGGCCGTGCACAGGCTGCTGCTGAGGGTGCTGCACGTGTCCGAGAACCCGGCGCCCCTAGTGGTGCGCGTGCACCCGGAGGTCAGGGACGTGCGGCCCTTCATCGTGGGCGCCGTCGTCAGGGGCATGGACTTGCACGCCGGAAACGCACTCAAGCGCTTCCTCACCGCCCAGGTAGGCCTGCCTCGCAGATCTGCGGAGGGGCGGGAAGGAGAGGACACAGCTCCTCGGGCGTCGCGGGCGGTGGTGAGGGGCGTGCGAGTGCCTGCACCCTGCTTTGTCCCTGCATCCTCCACCAAGAGCGGAGGCTGTCCGACGTCTGTGTGGCTGGGAAGTCCAGCAGGCCCCTTTTGAATACTGGCCTTCTGCTCTATCCTGGATGGCCTTCTCCAGGTGCAGCCTTCCATGCCCGGCCCACAGACAGACTCACGGAGGGTCGCTGTGGAGGCGCACGCTGAGGGGTCTTAGCGAGCACAGGCTCAGGGCAGGCGAGTTTACTAGCTCAGCCTTGGTCCAGCTGTTTCTGAGACACTAAAGATGGTCTCAGGTCCGATGCTCAGTGCCGTTCCTGGCCAGTGTGGCTTCGGGAAGCACTCTGCTACATGGCATCCACCCCCTCCCTACCCCCATGTGCCTGTGGTGACCTTTGCCCAGGTTGGGAACGACCTCCTCACGCTGTGGTCGGGTAGACGCCCTGGTTTCTGCGGGGAGCTGCACGGTGCTCTCCATGAGAGTGTACTGAGCCCGGCGAGCCCCTTGGTCGTGCGCAGTTAGCACCCACTCAGCTGCCGCCGCCGCCGCCACCACCACCCAGCAGGTTGGTGACGTTCACCCACACACGCACCGCAGGGGAAGGGATGGAGCTCTGCTTCCAGAATCCAGCCTGAGAAAAGCCAGGCTCACAGGTCCATTCTGACACACAGGGTCGCCAGGGTCGGGTCAATCCCGGGGCTTCCTCTTAGCCCTAACTGCCTATTCACCTGCCAGCTAGTTTTTAGGTGTGGTTTCATGTATGGGGTTCTAGCTAGAGTCGTGTTCTGATGAGTCTCTCTCTGAAGGCTGTCTTTGCCCAGCTTGCCCTGGCATGTGGGAGAGCCTTGTGGAAAGGGAGGGGTGTCCTTCCATCCCCCATGCAGTACCTGCCCTCTCTTCCTGGGTAGGGGTCAAGCCGGCAGGTCCCCAGGCTTCCAAAGCAGAGGTTTGGAAGACTATGCAGGATACTGATCACTTTGTCATACTTTTGCTAATTTCCTCGTGAGTTTTACTCAGTTCGTGAACGGTTCTTGGAAATGTCAAACATTGTGTTTTAGAATTAGAGAGAGGAGAGCTTGCGCTGGTGAACAGCTAAAATAGTTTTCCGAATGAGCCTATGGGTAAGTACTTGGTTAGCGAGGCAAAGCAGAGAGCCCAGGAGGAGCCCTCGGTGGAGGTGAGTGTGAGGCCCCAGGCAGTGAGGAGCAAGCAGGGAGGCTCCCTGTACTCGGGGCTGCGTGGACCCCTCCCCGGCACACTGGCTCGCTGACGGCCGGCCTGTGTTGTAGACGAAGCTGCACGAGGACCTTTGCGAGAAGAGGACGGCAGCCACCATCGCTACCCATGACCTCAAGGCTGTCCGAGGGCCCCTGCTCTACGGGGCGCGGCCGCCCGAGGACCTCAAGGTACGCACCCGCGTTGTATGCACATGTGGATGTGGGCGGGCGCCACTTCCGTCCACGCAGGTTACGCAGAGCCATCGCTGCGGGGCTGTGGGCGGGGAGCACTTGTGGGTTGCTCAGTCCTCGCTCTGAGCATGCCTCACCAGAGCCCTGAGGGCTGGGTTGGGGGGCGCTTCTAGCAGCAGTTTCTATGGAGACCTGCCCACATCTGCTGGGGTCCCAGGGACAGGGCCCCCTCTGATGCCGAGCTCACACCTGCCTCGGCCCAGGCGGGTCTGCAGGAGCTCCAGTGCGTGTAAGCCTGGGGAGCGCTTGCGCTTAGTTTAGGACAGTGGTTCTCCACCTTCCTCATGCCCGCAACCCTTTCATACAGGTTCTCACGTGTGCCGACCCTGGCCATAAAGTTTTCATTGCTACTTCATAACTAATTTTGCTACTGTTGTGAATCAGCTGACCCCTGATTGGTAGTTTGACCCTCAAAGGGGTCGGAACTCACAGGTTGAGAACCGCTAGTTTAGAAGGTACTTGAGTGTTTGGTCCCCGTGACTCATTAGCCAGTGCCCAGGTGGACTCGCCAGCCCTGGAACTCTTGCTGGAAGCAGCAAGAGTGCTAGATAATGCTCCATCCAGGACCCCAGGACTGACTGGTTTCTACTCCGCAGATCATCCCCTTGGGCCGGCGGGAGGTCAAGGCCAAGGACCTGGTACGACAGCTCCAGCTAGAGGCTGAGGAGCAGAGGAAGCAAAAGAAGAGGCAGAATGTCTCAGGCCTGCACAGGTTGGTGCCATGGGGCCTCAGTGCCCCTCAGGAGAGGGGCATCCATGGCCTGCCGTCTGCAGGGTGACCTCTGTGTGCCCGGGCAAGCGCCTCCAGGGACCAGAATGGAGAGCTCTCCCTGTGGTTGTACAAAAGCAGCATTGCACCGTCTCCCTCAGCTCCAGTGCTGAGGAGACAGGAGGTGGGCTCCCAAGGGCCTGAGTCCCGGGGAGGCAGGGGGAAGCAGTGGTCGGAGTCCCTGAGAGGGGTGACACACCCCCGCTCCCCAGTACCTGTGAGATGCCAGCACCCATGAGCACTGGAAAAACCAAACCGCAGGCTGCTGATCCTGGCGTGTGGAAGCTGGCTAGCCTGTGTGTGGCTGCAGCACCTGCCGTGCAGAGCTCCGGGCCTGCTCCCACGGTACCGTGTCCTCGGAGGAGGCAGGTGGGACACGTGCCTGCTGGGCCCGGGTCCTTGACCCGTGGTGCTTGTTCAAAGCAGGGTCTATCTGGTCTCCCCCAGGTACCTTCACTTACTGGATGGCAAAGATAACTACCCCTGCCTGGTGGACGCGGACGGTGACGTCATCTCCTTCCCGCCCATCACCAACAGCGAGAAGACGAAGGTGCGTGCGTGCGTGCGTGTCCAGGAGCCAGTGTGCTTCCGCTGGGGAGATTTCCCTTCAGATTAAAGGAGGTGGCTGTGCGTGGCCCTGCCTCTTTCTTTTCTTTTGCTTTCTTTTTCAACGTTTGACTGTGAGTTGGTTGGGTGATGCTTTACGGAGCAGGTCATCCGTTTCACATTAAACAGTGCACTCCTGGACTGTCCCTCCAGCTTTTTATTGTGACTCCAGGGGCCAGCGGTGCTGGGGCATGGGGGGTTACCTACCAGGTCCTCCGCATGTTCACGGCAGCAACTCCGGCAGCTCATCAACTCTCCCAGTGGCTGCCTGTTTCTCCCCCTGCCCCATCTCCCTCTTGTAGCGGCTGATCCTCCCCTCACCCACGTTAGCACCTGTCCACTCTCTGACCTATAGGTTTTGGTTTTCCCTCCCTCCCCACCCCACCCTGGTCACCACAGGCGCCAGGCATAGGGGGCGGGCTGTGTCTCCTCCCCTGCCATCCCTGCAGTGCGACCCTCCTGAAACTGGTCTGCGGGCACGGGCTGTCCCTTGAGCTCATGTGGTCAAGTAGATGGCCACCTTTTGATCACTTGATTCTTTCCTGAAGCCTTCTTGGTTGTTTGTTTAAGATTAAAAAGTCCACATCTGACTTGTTTCTGGAGGTCACCAGCGCCACCAGCCTGCAGATCTGCAAAGAAGCCATGGACACTCTCATTCTGGTGAGTGCCAGCAGCAGCCTCTGAGCTCCCCGGGCGGGAGGGCGGGGACCACTGCCCTAGGGGCACCCCCTGCAGTTTCTCCCCAGGCTACCTGTAACCCCCAGATTCAAAAGGCATTGTCCATTCACAGAAAATGGCAGAACTCAACAAATACACTTTGGAAAACAAAGAGGAAGAATCGCTCTCGGATCCTGAAGCTGATCCCGTTCCTGGACAATTTCCAGACTCCCAGACGAACTGCAGTGCTGAGAAAGATGGGGCTTCTCCCCTGGTTGTCGAGCAGGTTCGGGTAGTGGACCCAGACGGGAGCCTCAAGGTCGTGTACCCATCTAAGACGGACCTGGACTTCACCGCAGCCCACATTACCGTGATCCGCTGAGCAGCTAGGCCCCGGCCACCTGCACCGCCCTGTCGGCTACAGACCTTACAGGGGTTCATGCGCAATGTGACATCCAGCCTGGCATTTTCACCTCCGCCTTGTTAAAGGTCCAGGTTCTGTCTGGCTCAGCCTTTGAGGTGGCTTGTTGTCAAGTGGTCCTGTGTCGTCTCGTGCCTCAACTCTTTGCCTTTACCATGCCAAAGCACCGCACTCACTGTCCTGAAGTTGTCACACAGCAGTGGGCGTATGAGGTGGACTGTTCAAGGCGCGCAGATGCCTGCCCAAGCGGCCTGCTGGCGTGGGCCAGGCTGCCCGAGGCTCAAAACAACTTTTCCCGGTGCACACCAGTCTAGATCAGACAGTGCCAGCCGGGCCATTCTGCTGCATTGAATGACATCATGTTTCCCAGCTTGTAGGATGCTGTTGGGCTTTTACTTGGGGTGGGGACAAAAGCCTCAGTTAGTTTGGGTGTTTGGGTTTCTTTTTTTAAAAAAAAAAATCTGTGATATTCTGATCAGCAGAGTACACCCTCTTACTGTGTGAATGCTTTGGGGATTGGGGTAGGGAGTGATGTGTGGGGCCGGATGTTTGAAAACCAAGGTGGGTGAAGACCCAGGTGAGCTCTCCCACTGCCCTGGGCACGGCGAGATGAGCCAAGACGACATCAGGCTCCCAACTAGAGGCCTCGCACCAGCGGAGGATGGAGTTCCCCATGAACCCCGGGAGGTGCCCCCAGAGCACATGAGCCAGGCACAGGGTTCTCCCTCCTCCCTGGTGCAGGTCTCGGTGACCGGCTGCCCGGGTCCCAGGATTTCCAAATCTGGACCCCCCTGGACACCTCACCCACCGCACTTGCGGTTTCGTGGCCCTCATGGACTGGTTGTTCCCACAGCACCTCTGGCCTCCAGGATGGTCTTTGTGTTCTGGAGCAGAATCCAGCCACCGCTGCTCTCTGACAGGCGACCTGGTCCCCAGAGGGCCTGTCCTCTGCCCTTCCTACATGCCTGCCAGATGTTGGGACGTGTGGTTTGTCCTTTCATGCCATTACTGGGTAGGCCAGTTGCTGCTTGCCTGTGCGGCAGGCTTGGGCTCCCAGGAGGTGAGGTGTTACTGTGGTAGGGTAGGACAGTGTCCTTTCTCTGGGGGGGCTGCAGCCACGTGGGTGGTGGTTTGTGTCCCCTGGTACTGATTGTATCTGCCCTTGTGTCACAGTCTTCTGGCCCAGCTCAGTCCCCTCCCTGGGGCCCCAGTGAGGGCAGTCAGGGTGGAGAGATGACCTCATGATTAGGGGGAGTTGGGGCATGGTGTTCAGCTTCCAGCAGATTGCCCCAACTGCTTGGCTGATGCTGACAGAAAAAGCCTCAGTGAACATTGAAGATGAGCACTTCAGCCCTCTCCCATACTTCCAGGCTTGGTGCCTGGGAGGGAAACGGAATGTCCCCAAACCAGGGCAGCTGCCTTCCCTGTTGGCTGCCACACAGGCACCACCCAGAAATGCCTGTGCTCTGGACCCATGGTGGAGGGCCACTCCCTGCCGAGACCCTCTGAGCTGGGGCAAAAGTATACACAGGGCTCAGGCTGCTTGTGCTCCTGCCCCAAGGCCCTCAGCAGGGTTTGTCACCCAGGACACACCCTAACAGGTGTAACTTTTCCCTAGAGTCTCAGAACGGCAGAGACGAGGCCTAGGGTCATGGCTGCCTTTGTCACCACTCAGAACCTGGGGGTGGTTGCTTGAGGTTGTCTGAGCCTCCCTGCCCCACGTCTCAGCTCTGGCTGCCCCAGAAGGAAGGCTCCAGTGTGAGTGCACAGCACCACCTGCCGAGCGGCCACTGTCCAGTAGCGGCAACTTCTTTCTCTCCTGGTGCCCCTTGGGGTCTCACCCATCCCCTGGAGACCTAAGCCATGTCCCACTTGCATGCTCACACCCATGGGGCCTGCTGCATCCCCCTGTCCGGCAGCAGGAACCCGCTGCGGGTGTGGATCTGTCACCCTCTACCCCCTCCAGGGCTCCCCTTTCGCCAGAAGTCATATTTGTGGCCCTGCATCCCCAGCCAGAGCTGGAGCCCAACCTTTCCCTCTTGGTCAGAGCCCAGGCAGACTGGAGGAGGCCTAGACCTTTGACCTCCACCGCCAACTGCTGACCCTCAAGCCACCCCCATGCCCTTTCCTGATGCCAGAGGAGGAGAGTCACCTGGCTCCAGCCGGCACTCTTGGTCAGATGAGGGCAGCAGGGAGTGAGGAAACGGTGTCATTGGGAACGGGCAGCAGCTGAGACCAGACGTTGCCCCAGTTTCTTTGACCCCCAACCCAACAGCAGGCCTGTGAGCCAAGTTGCTGAGACCCTACCAGAGAGTGGGTATGGCCCACCTTCTAGATCCCGACTGGCTCCCTCCTTTGGAGCAGAGTAAGGGTCCCACCTGCTCTAAGGGTGTGAGCCTGAGTTTGCAGTAGGTGAGACCCATGTATAGGCATGTCTGAGGACCAGAGCCATCCAGATGGGGTGGCCCAAGTGCAGTGCTGCACTGAGTCCTGTTTGTAGTCAGGTGAGATGGGTAGGTTGGCTGGCCATATTGTCACACTCAGACCCGCCCTGGGTTATTCCAGTCAGTGGTGAAACAAGGAGGGCCTCAAGCACGCCTGCCAGGTGCTGTTCAACTCCCTCAGCTGGCCCTCATCCACTGACCAGTGCAAAGGCAGCCAGGTGTCTCATAGAAGACTGTCCTGTTGCCCTGGGTGGACTAGAGCACTCGGAGGGGCCAGGCCCTGGAGGAGGGCAAATTGACCAGGGGTCCTCCCTGGTGGGGCCAATCCAAGGTGGACTTATTATTAAAGGAAAAACAAGGGGGCAAGCTTGGTATGTAAGACTGGGTGGACTAGAGAAACAAATTCATACACAAGTGTATGAGAGTTTGATATAAAAGGTCATTGTGCATTAACAAAGCATCCCAACCCAGTCCACATCCATAAGTCTGATATTAGCCCATGATCTATAAAGTCTTCCTCGGGCTGAGCCCCGGTGGCGTAAGTGGTTGAGTGCGGGACAGCGGCCCATGGGCTTGGCGGTTCAAATCCAGCAGCAACTCTCAGGAGCAGCGCTGGGTAGCTCCCACTACCGAGGGCAGTGATGCCCCCCCCCCAAAAAAAAAAAAATTAAGTCTTCCTCAAACTCACAAAACATTCAATGACCCTGAATGCAGAATGATCACAGGCAAGTGGATAGAAAGTCTTGGGATCCAGTGGTGGTGTAAGCATCTCAGCGCTGGCAGGGGTCACCACTAGGTTTCTCTCCACCCACGGCTGCATCAGGGTAGATCCATGTGACTTCTCAGGGATGTCTCGCAGGGGACCAGCCTTGTCAGCAGAGACGCTCCAAGGGAGTGAGCTGAGAAAGAGAATCTGTCTCCCGTCTCCAAGGAGGAAATCCAGGAATTCTCAGGAGAAGGCCATGTCCAAAAGATTAGAATGAGGAAACCAGAAGAAAAGGACATGCTCAGTATACCTTAAACTGAAAGAACTCACGAAAAAATTCAAGCCTCAAGTTGAAATCCTGAAGGAATCCATAGGCAAAAAAATATTAAATGCTGCAAGGAGGAGAAAATAAGGGGGGGGAAATACACAGAGTCCCTGTACCAAAAGGACCTAGTCAACGGTCCACCACTTTAGAAGGCAGCATATGAATGAGAACTAATGGAGCTGAAGGAAGGAGGCCAAGCTGCACTGAAGGCATTAGCCAAAAACAAGGTTGCAGGTATTGTTGGAATCCCCCAACTGCGAAGCACATCATGAAGCATGGAGCTGAGACGGAGGTGGTCTCGGACTCTGTCCGGCTGGTCTCCACGGTCGCTGGTCAAGAGAGCCAACGGCGTGTTGTTTTAGGCAGATCTGCCGCGCAAGACCACTCTGGAGTACTGAAAAGCAAAGATGCTACTTCGAAGACACAGGAGCCCTGGTGGTGTTGTGGTGAAGTTACGAGTTGGACTGCGATCCACAAAATGTCCCCAGTTCCAAACCACCAGATGCTCCGCGGGAGAAAGAGGGGGGCCTTCCACGTCCGTAAAGAGCGACAGTCTCGGAACCTACAGGGAGAGTTCTGGCCTGTCCTATCGTATCACCGTGAGTCAGAATCGACTCGATGGCAGTAAGTTGGGTGTTGTTTTGCGGTTTATTTCGAGGACTACGGTGAATAAAATGCACCCAAGCCAGGCTATTTCCCATTGCCTCCTATGCAGGTGAAAGTTGGACGTTGAAGGAAGAAGACTGCAGAAGAATCGGTGTATTTGAGTGGGGGTGCAGCAGAAGAGGACTGAAAACACCATGGATTGCTAAAAGAACACACACCTGTCTGGGGAGAAGCATGACCCAAGTCCCCTGAGAGGCAAGAATGACAAGACTTCATCTGAGGAACGCTGGTCATGTTGTCAGGAGAGACCAGACCCTGGAGAAAGGCATCATGCGCGGTCAAGCGGAGGGGTGTGAGAAAGAGGAAGGCGTTCAGGAGATGGATGGACACCGTGGCTATAAATAGTGACCTCAGGCATAGGAGCCACTGTGAGGACGGCATGGAACCAGGCCGTGCTTCATTCGCTCTGGGACACAGCAGACCGAATGACAACAACTGCTGCAAGGATAATGGTTCCATTAGCCTCCTGGTGAAATGAACAGCCTCCATGGAGTATCTTCAGCAACCAGCTTTTATTGACAGGAAGAGAAAGCGACCACGCATTTCTGATTGGCTCAGACCAATGAAGAAGCTCACTGGTCTAGGAGCTGGCCTAATTTGCAGGAATCCAGACAGTTACAAGTGTGTAATTAGGCTTAAGTCTTTTGTTCTGAGGGAGGAGGCAGAAATTAATGTTAAGTGTATTATCCACAGGACCGACACCATGTTGTCAAACACAGTCCATTTTCACTCCATTGCACATGTGCCAAGTGTGTGTGTGTCTCAGGGGGATCTGTCCCACTGTGTCCCCATGCTGTTTTTACGGGCACCCTTCTGCCAGGTCTGCGGCATCTGGACAATGTCCTGTGTGCCTGCTGCCAGTGCCTGGCCCTGCTGTGTGCATGCATCTGCAGGCCTGGTCCCTGGGGTCTGTGTGTATTAAGGGGTGATGTACATAGGGGTGGGGTTCCGTGCATATGTGTCAGTCACTCTAGAATGTCCTGCACATGCGTACGAGGTTCCAAGAGCTCCTATTTGCACTTGTGCACGAAGTAGCCAGTGACGTAGCCCAGGGTGAAGATGACCCAGAAGAGGGCCATTCCAGCCAGGATCTTGATGGCAATGCCCTGCTTGCCCATGCACAGCACCTGGTAGATCCTAGGATGAACACAGCCCCATGAGAGCTTGAGGGCAGGTAGGCAACAGGGCTGCCTTGCCCTAAGGGTTGGGAAGAGGGGACCCTAAGAGCTGCTGAAGGAGGGTCCAAGTTGGTGGATGATGAGGAGTGGGCTCAGGACAGGGCAAGCCAAGTGTCAGTGAGTCTCATGGCTACCGGGGTGGCCCCAGGACAGACTCAGGAAGAGGTGGGGAGTTACATCCTACCCTTGAGTGTGTGTCCCTTGGGGGTGGAGTAGGGGCTCGGGGGCAGAAGGCTGCGCCCCTGAGGAGGGGAGCCTAAACTAGATGAGGCCCACAGAAAGGACAGGGTTGGGAAGTGGAGGGAGAGGATAGGGGTCTTCTCACCTCCCAGGGCGTGAGGACTCAATGGCAGGCTCAGGCACTGGGTTGACTTCCATCTGGCCGCTGTCCTTCCATTCCGTGTACTGGATGCTGCTCTTGACCTGGGACTGCATGCTGAGCTGGGGAAGCAGAGGGTCTGCTGAATCTTGGAGACCCAGTGGGGGTATGGGAAGGAGGAGGTGCCAGGGCCTTCCAGGGTGAGGACAGAGAAGCAGTCATGGTGCCGTTCATAGGGCTGCACCTCACCGTCATGTGGGTTCAGGAGCAGACAGGGGCCCACTCTGCAGAGGTTTCCCCAGGGTCACCAGGGAGAACAGGCAAAGTTGGCCTTCCAGCCTGAGGGTCGGCAGGTGGCCAGGACTGACCTGAGGAATGCACCAGGCTGATTTGTTCAGAACCACCCTCTGGGACTGCCAGGTAGACCACCAGAAAGAACCCGGGGCCATGCTTGGCAAGGACGACACAGTGGGCCAGGCTGGTGCCAGGCGCCTGTATGTCCAGCTAGACGAGGCTCTGGTGCCAATCTCGGCAGGGGGGGCTGAGCAAATGGGCCTGGGGGGCTGCTAGTGGCTGGTACTACCAGTTCTGTAAGGAGGAAGCCTGGCTGGCCCTGGGCAGGGTGGCAGCTGTGTCCATTGGCTTGTCTATTTGACAGCCCTTCCCCCTCTTGTGGCCTTAGGCAGTACTGAGTATGCCCATCCCCTTGGGGAAGCAGGGCCTACTATTGCCAAGCAGACTGGAAGAGGAGTGGGGCCAGGCAGTGTCCACAGCAAAAGGGGCAACATCTGGCAGTTTCCGTCAGCCTAACTCACGCGGCGGCCGAGGCCGAGGCAGACGAGCTGGGATTGAGCCAGGGACTTGCACAGTGACAGCAGGGACGCCCACCACACACCGCATGCTCCCTGCACGTAGCCCAACCAAGGAGCCTGCCACGTCGCCTCTGTCAAGACATAGGCCCTTTTGGACCTACTGGGCCAGAGCACCAGGAAATGAGTAACCCACTCACCCCGGGCAGGGGATCAGCGTTAGCCCGGCCCCAGACAGGCAGGGCAAGTCACACACTGCCAAGGATAGAGACATGCCCCACCAGCCTGTTAACCATTCTCTCCGGGGATCTCTGCAGAGGCTCAAAGGTATAGCCGCCAGTTCTCTGCAAGAAGCCAACCGTGGAACTCCAGAAACAAGCAGTCCCTGGTCCTTCTGGGTAGGGCCAGCAAGGAACCCCAACAGGGCCTCAAAGCTCTTGCTGGGGACAGGATCCTATCTTGTTGCAGCCAGCAGTGTGCCACCTCCCACCCCCAGCTACAGCGACCCCAGGGGACTGAGATAAGCACAGTAGCATTGCCCCCACCCCCTAGACAAAGTCAGCTGGGGCAGAGGCGGTGGGGGGGGAATGTCTGTTTTCAAGAAAGAAATAGCACTGTCTTCTCCCTGCCCTGGACGAGGCTGTGATGGCAATGGCCAGCTTGTCTGCTGAGTGGGGACAGAACACTAAATCCTCTCTAACCACCTCTGCCTGAAGACTTCTCTGTGGGAGGCAAGCCCACCTGCAGGGGTCAGCCCCAGGGCAGCAGCGTTGCCTCCAACGGGTCTGGCTGCAGGGCTGGCATTCCTGGACCGTAAGGGACAGCACCCAATGGTTCCAGTCGCCCTCCCCCTACCCTGCTATAGGCAAACACAGGGCCAGGGCCAGGGCCAGCTGAAGCAGAGGCGTCCAGAGCTGGGAAGGTGGCCACCAACCATCCTGGGAGGGTGGGGGTAATTTTCTCTTCATCCTGACACACAACTACCAGGATGCCACCCCTACAAGACCCAGGGTGCTGGGGCGGGCTGTGGTCTCCAGGAGACCGGGGTGATAGTCAAAGGGCCCACCCCTGTCCTGGCCGACTCCTCACTGTGTAAAGGTGGCTTGAGAAGCGGGTTCTGGGGGCTGGGAAGGGCGCAGTGGCCCGGAGAGGCAGTCCAGGGGGTGCCCTCCCCAATCTCCGACTTTAACCACCCCCTCTTTGGTGAGATGGGGGCCCTTGGTCACCCCTGGGCCGACACGACCCCCCCTTCTCTCCCCCGTGACCCTCCGCACGCGCCTCACCTCGTGCCTCCGCCCCCTGCCTCTCCGGGTGGACTGAGGACCAGACAGCAACGAGGGAGGGGGAGGGGCCCCCGACGTGGGTGGGGCTTCGAGGGGGAGGTGTCGGCAGGGGCGGGGCCAAGCCTGGGCCTGGTCGTCACGGGCGTAGAGGGGCGGGGAGGGGCGAGGCGGGGGTGGGCGGGACCTCGGGGTGGAAGGGAAGCTAGACTGCTGGGTCAGCGCGGCCGGACAGAACAACACACACACACCGCTTCACTGGCCTGAGGATCGGATCGCCAGGAAGTCAACTTGGTGCGGGAGGGGCTGTTGGAGGGCGCCCCTCGGAACCCCTCGGAACTTCGCGCTGGACTCTGCCCGCCCGCCGCCCTGCCAGGGGCTTTCCTGGGGCGGGGTTCGGGGCGGGGGGCTAGAAAAGGGTGGGCCTTGGGTGTCGCCAGGCTGTCGGGCTGGGGCAGGAGGCTGCTGGAGGAGCGAAGCTCGGAGGAGCGGGCGGGGGCGGGGTGCGCTGCAGGGAGCAGTCAGTAAGCGGCTGCAGACGCACGCAGGCAGGAGTCGGTGGGGTGTGCGGAGCGCCGGGATGGCAAGTGCACCAAGGGTCCCTTCGGCCACGTGGTCACTGGACGCCGCCCCGCCCTCCCGCCCCTCCCCACTCACGCTGTACCTGGAACGCAGGGGCAGGGACCACCTCTGTGAAGGCTTCCCCCTGTCGTCAGGATGGATGGACTCTTGCAAGCCCTCTCCCGACCCCCCACCCCCATCTACTGCAAGGATCCCACCAGCCTAGGCGGGGTAGGGGGGGGCGGGGGGGTGTCTCAGCACCTTGCCGCCTCCGGTCTGTGTGCACACCTGGCAGCAGAGAAAGGAGGGGGTGTGGGGTGACTGGGGTGACAGCTCAGCACCTTGTAACTTGCGGCCTGAGCCTGGCAGGGCGGTAGGGGTCTCTGCTTAGGGAGGGGACGGGGTGGACGGTGATTCCAAAGCAGTCAGACCCATAATCCTGGGTGGGGTCACCAGGGAGAAAAAAAGAGGTGGAGACCACCGCCAACAATAGTTTATTCTAAACCAGAGTCAGAGGTGGGGCTGGAAGTGGAACCCCAAGGCAGCCTCGAGCCAGGTCCTGGTCTCAGCTGGGCTGACCTCGCCAGGCATCCGAGCTGTGACCTACTTGAAGGTCATCCGCTTGGACTTGCTGGACGAGGAGTAGGGGACATCCATTTGGTTCATGGAGGGGATTTTCACACCTTTCTGCTTCAGCTGGTTATAGTAGTCGTTTCTCTCAGAGATGACCCTCTAGGGAAGAGACAGAGCCTGCCTGGAGAGGGCAGCTCAGCGGCCACGCCCCCAAGCATCCTGCCAGGAAGGCAGTTAGAGCCAGACACTCAGGGCTTGGAGAGACTATGGGGTCAGTCTGGTCCCCTCTGTCTGAGCAGAGAGACATTCCTGGGGCCTATCTGTCCACCACACAGAGAAGTTTCTGGTCACTCAGGAGAGGAGATGCTCAGAGGACAGGAATGGAGTGGTAGGATTCCCACCCAGGCACCCTCACCCCCCCCCCACCCCCACCCCATGGCTGCAGGGACAAGACCCCTGGCGCAGGGCTGGGGCATACTTGCAGAGCGTCTAGAATGTCATTGTCAGTGATCTCGGTGCTCAAGGACTTCACCCCTGCATAGCTGATGGTGGACTGGATGATTCTATTTCGTAGTCTTTCAAGCTGCGAGCAAGGGGGCAGACCAGTCTCAGGCCTTTGCCGTAACAAGGTATCCACATCCTTACAGAAGGTTATAGGCGTACTGTGCAGGGTGCATGCTGGGTTGCTAACCGCCAGGCCAGGAGTTTACCTAGCAGCTGTCCCTGAGAGAAAGAGGAAGCTCTCTACAGCCTCGGAAACCCAAAGGGGCAGTCCTGCTCTGGCCTCTAGGGTGGCTAGGAGTCAGAATTGAGCCATGGGTGGTCGAGACTCCTGGTGGCTTAGTGGGTTGTACATTGACTGCTAACTGCCAGGTCACCGGTTCAAACCCACCACCTGCTCTAAGGAAAAAGATGAGGCTTTCTGTTCTGATTCACAGGGACAAGTGGATGGCTGAGTGCAGTGATTACCCTGACCAACCACGCCTGCCTGACAAGAGCCCCAGGCAGTCCGCACATGCAGCCCTGCAGCTCCAACCACCAGCTGTCCTGTGGGCCTAATGGGGGTTTTCCACTCCCCAGGGGCAGTCCTCCTGGGTCCCACCGGGTCTCAGAGTCGGGATGGACGGGGCAGCAGTGAGTTTGAGTTTGCGTTTTAATTTCCAGGTGTCAGAGCCCTGGGCAGTGCAAAAGGTTCAGGTGCCCAGCTACTCACGGAGAAAGCCTGGAAGCTCAAAGCCACTGCTAATCACAAGTCTCCCACCCCCACCCTGAAAAATGCACCTTAACCTAACCGCCACGCTTACAATTCACATCCCAATTGGGAATGGGTTGTCTTTGTGTTAATGAGGCAAGGTTAGAACAGGGCATCCTCTGAGCCCTTGGCGACACAGTGGGCTGCTTGCTGGGCTACTAACCTCAAGGTCCTGAGTTTGAACCCACCAGCCGCCCCTCAGCAGATGGGTGAGGTTTTCTGCTCCCATAACGATGTGCAGCCTCACAAACCCAAGGGGACAGTTCTATTTTGCCCACGAGGGTCTCTGTGAGCCCCAGTCGACTGAATGGCAGCGAGTATGTTGAGATATAAAAAGAGCTGAAAGGAAGCTTTGGGGAGAGAGATGGGGTCAGAGAGATGCTGAGACACACAGAGGTCTCCCAGGAAGCAGGGAGAGAAGCTGAGGAGGTGGGAGCCTTGCTTCCCAGTGGACTCAGAGAGGCCCCCTCGGCCTGGTGCTCCTTCTCCAGGCTTCCAGTCCCTCCATGCAGACAGAAGGCATCTCTCTGTGTCAGCCCCCCAGATATGGCCTTTCCGCTGCAGCAGCACGCAAATAGAAAAACCAAACTCACTGACACGACATCGGTGCCGACTCGGTCTCAATAAGACAGGGTCGGACCTCCCTGTGAGTTTCCGAGACTAACTCAACGGGAATAGAAGCCCTCATCTTTCCCCTTCGGAGTAGCTGATGGGGTTGGACTGCTGACTTTGTGGTGAGTAGGTCAATGCATAACCATTATGCCACCAAAAACCCGGGAGAGGGAAAATGTATATGTATCAGAAATATGCAGAGATACACAGCAGCAGAGACAGACATCCGTCCACAGATAGTTAATAACAGAAAGTTGCTAAAGTTGTAGACTAGATAGCCACATTAAAAAGAAAAAAAGAAACAAACAAACTTCTGCCCCAGGGAGTACGACTTGACATACAGTTAAGCTTGGCCTGCAGGAAGCTTGACTCTTCCTTATTGTTTCTTTGCTAAGAGTGGGCCCTGCTATCACAACTGGCCAGGTTCAAATCCCGGCACCTCCTTTTAACAGGCCTAGGATCTTAGGTGGGTGATTGATCCTCCCTTGTTTCTCAATCTGGAAGGTGAGAATACTAGCACCGACTCCACTTCTGGATTTAATATCCAGTAAGGACTTAGCCCCGCACCTGGCATGTGTGTGTATGTGTGTGTGTGTATATGTATATATATATACACACATACATATATATACACACACACACACATATATATATATGAATTACAAGTGCCTGCTTCTGCCTCCAAGGGATGATGGCACTATCAGAGGAGGTCGTCTGCAGAGCTTTGAAGGACTGCATTTTGGGACAGAGATCATTAGGCTCTTTTTCGGAGGAGTCTCTGGGCAGACTCGAACCTCCAACCCTTTGGCTTAGCAGCTAAGTATGGTAACTGTGTGTACTACCCAGGACTCCCAGAATTACAAATCGACACTATTATTCTGCTTGCCCCCACCCCCAGTCACCTTCTCTTTCCTGGCCAGCCCCCCAAACCCTCTGGGCCTCTTCACAGTCTAGCCCAAATCCCACGTCCCCCATACATAAGGTGGCCCCTGCACCCAGAGCTGCCTCCTGCCACAACGACCAAGTTCCTGTCCGCTTCCACACCCTCCCTCCCCCCTCCACTAATATCTCTCAAGGAAAAGCTGCAAGCTGGGTGCTGGGGGACACGGGGGATAGCCAGAGCCCTGCCCCCTCAGCGTGCATGTCTACCTCAGTTGGCAGTGGGCAAGGGCCCGGTGTCTGCGCAGCCAGCTTCTGGGCATACCCTGGCCTGGGCGCTCTCCAGGGACACACGTGACTGGTGTTCCGCCTGCCGGCTCTGGTCCCTCATACTCTGCAGTTTATCCTGCAACTCCTTTTGCTTCTTTATGTGGCTCTGGTCCCAGTCCACCTGGGACTGCAGCTCCTGCACCTTTGTGCTGTACTCCGAGATGATGTGATCTCGCTTCGTGAGCTCATTCTCCAGCTCCATCACGTGCTGGGGGAAGGAGGGGGCGGTGGGAGTCAGAGGAGGAGTCCAAGTCCGAGTCCTCCCTTCCACCCCCTCCACTCCAGTCCAGTCCTCAGGCCAAGGAAGTGTGGACCACTCTCACTGAGGTCCAGGTCAAATCCCGAGCTAAAGACTTCAAGCACCCACTGTCGGACTGGGCTGTCCTGAGACTTGGCCAGTAGGGAATTGCTTGAAATCAAACCAAACCCAGCCCACAATCAAGAGCCAGACTCATAACCACACTATCAGGCAATGTAAAACAAGCTACTCCTTAGTGTGTCTAAGGACGGAATCTCCATGGAAACAGATTGCCCCATCTGGTTCCTGGGGAGCAATGGATGGTTTTGAAGTACCCACCTTTCCATTAGCAGCGCAATGCTTCCCTGGGATCACTGGAAGCCAAGGGTCCTTACGGCAGCCAAGCTGGCTCTGGCAGACGTCCCAACACCGGCCGAGGAGCCCGGGCAGCACGCGGCACTCACCTGTCGGAGGAGGAGGTTGTCCTTCTCGATGCGCCCCATCATCTCTTCGTGTTTCTTGCTCTCTCGGAGGTTGGAGAACTGGAGAAGGAAGGTAGAGAGGCTGGCTCAGGACACTTCCAGATTGAGCACTCATGGCGGTGAACTGGCTCCCTCACTTGGCCATGTGGATAGCCCCTGAGTCATGGTGACCCCAGCATGGCAAGCTGTGTGCATTTCATTGGTTTGTTTTCAGAAGTGGACCCCTGGGCCTTCGCTCCTGGTCTGTCTTAGTCAGGAAGATCTGCTGGCCCTGCTCGGTATCAGAGCCGCACACACGGGCAGATGGGCGGTGACTGTCCATGAGGTGTTCTGGCCAGGGATGGAACCCAGCCTGGGTCTCTCCCAGGGGAGACGAGCATTCTGCAACTTACCACTGCTGCACCATTTCCCCAAGTCCCCCTAAAGTGGTCACTGTGGGATTTCTGTAAAGGACTGTGGGGTAGCTATCAAGAGATCAAAAGATGCCATGCATTGGGTGAATCGGATGCACAAGAACCTTTAGAGGGTTGAAAAAGAGGGAGGTTACTTTGAGGACTAACGTGTGTCTGTGTCTGGTCCAAGCTGCGGTGTTTTCAGTGGCCTCAAAAGCATGTGAGAGTTGGACACTGACTAAGGCAGACCAAATAAGAACAGATTTGAATTGCGGTGCCGGTGAAGAATATTGAAAGCCCCGCAGACTGTCAAAAGAACAAACAAATCTGTCTTGGAAGATGTGCGGCCAGAATGCTCCTTAGGCAAACTTTGCCTCATTCACTTTGAACGTGTCAGCAAGAGACATCAGTCTGCGGAGAAGGGCATCGTGCTCAGTATCATAGAGGGAAATCCATCAACAAGAGGGACTGACACAGTGGCTGCACCAGTGATATCAAACACAGGAACAATTGTAAGGCTAACACAGGCCTGACCAGTGTTTCCTTCCTTTTCACTTAAGGCCACTAAGGGTTGGAATGAACCCCATGGCCTCTAACAACAGCGAGCCACAGAACAGTGCTAAGACCTCACCTTGTCTATCTTAACTAGTGTCGCTAAGATAGAATACAACAAGTGGGTTTACTAGCCATAGATCTATTTTCTTGCAATTGAGGGTACTGTGGTGTTTACATAATCTGCTGTCAATTTGAGACTATCAAGAGCAAAGGGGTTGGAGTTTAGCCTGTCAAGCGGTTCTCATATCGATGACCTCATTTGGAGGTGCTTCAGAGATAAATAGCAAACCGGAGGCCAGACCCACACTCTCTGCTTCATCTTGCTGTTGACAAGACACCTGGAGCTCCACTGATGGAACCAGCATCCTGGAGCTGGAGGAGCCATGTGGAGACCCCTGCTGGGATGCTTCCACTGACACTGGATCCACAAGACTTTCCGCCCACTGGCCCGTGATCTTCCTGCATTCAGTGTCATTGCATGTGCTGTCGGAGTCTGGAGAGGAACTTATAGACTGGTTTCAGACATATGGACTTGATCTGGGCTAGACTGGGATATTTTCTCAACGTACAACTGCTCTTTTATATAAAACTCTTTCTTAAACACCTATGTTTGTCTCTGGATTTGTTTCTCTAGGCAGCCCTGACTAGCACAGGTGCCAGAGGTCTCAATCCAGTACGCCAGCTCTAAGGAGAGACTCTTTCTCTGTGTTGGTGCTCAGGGAAAGCCCTTGTCTTCTCTGAGCATCTGCGGGCCCAATTTCCCTCAGGGATCTTCATGTGTCTCGGCATCAATTTTCCTCTGGGTCTAGGAGGTATTCCACACAGGAGCCTTGGGTTCACAGGACCTTTTATCTCTTGTAAGCTAGAAGACCAGTCAGGCCACACCACCGGGAAACACCCTGAATCAGATTAGGGCTGTGTCCTGAGTGAGGGTTGCCTCTGCTACCATGACCCTCGTTCCCTGATGGACTGACCACATCATGGGGATGATCACATTATTCCATAGCTGCCAAACCATTGAGAATCATGGCCCATCCAAGGTGACACATGCTTTTGGGAGGAAACAATTCAATCCATGACATCCCATCATTTGCCCCACACCCCCAATGCATATCCTTGGACACCTGGGGACCACTTCCAGCCTATCATATCATCTCAAAAGTCTTACATCAGCACCGAGTCTAAATTCCATTCCAGGGAAAAATTCCTCTTCTGAAATCTAGACTACAAGTGCCATTGTCCAAAACACAAGGGTGGGAACAGGCATAAGGCAGACAGTGCCGTGATAATTGAGCTGAATTAGAGGGAAATAAGGGATAAGAGACACCAAGCAAGTGAAAAACAACACAAATTACATAAACTCTGGAGCCTTGAAAAGAATCCTCTGGTCTCTGAGTCTACCTAGCCTCTGGCCCCACCCTCCAGACTGTGAATGTTGACCGTGCTTTCTGGATTGGAGGTTCAAGCCTCTTGATCCTCAGCTTCAGTTCCACCTTTCAGACCCAGTGGAGCAGAAACTCTGCTTCCATGGCTTTGGGTGGCCTCATTCTCCTAATCCAATGGATAGGGACCCCATTTCTCCAGTCTTGGCAGGCCTCTTCTCTTTGGGCAAAGCATCCCCCTGCCTCAGCTTTGGATTGCAGCTCCAGCTCCACCCCCAGGCACTCCCACCCTCTGGTGGAGCAAGCTGGTGAAGATGTGACCTTGGGAACCTAAGAGGTGACGGCTCCACCCTTTGAGACTTAAGACAATGCTGCTTCCCACGCTCCTGGTCTCCCGAGCTTCTGATACTTGGTCCTGGGACCTCTTGGGCTGGCCCAACCTCTGCCTTGCTTGTGCAACAGTCACAAGGCTCTGTAGCCTTGCCATGATTGGCCGGAGGCTGCTCCTTTCACTGGCACATCTTGGCCTGAAGGTGCTCTGCTTGCTCCTTCCAGGGGTCAGTTTCTACACCCTCACACCGGTCTCCTGGTTCTGCTGCCGTTCCCCCGTCACTGCTTATGGCCAGCTGTGCCCTATCCCGTGTTACGGCTCGCCTCACTTCCTTTTTGTTTTTGGGCATCACTGCCCTCTGGTGGTGGGAGTAGGAGGCCCAGCCTTTGCTCCTGTGGAGCCGCTGCTGGAATTGAACCTCCATCCCAATGGGCCGCAGTCCTGCGTACAACCACTACGCCACCGGGGCTCAGCCCTCACTTCCTTATTTATCCTCACCAGAATTTTCCCCAACAGACTCTTCAACATAATGTAGGATTTTATTATTAGGCATCGTTCAAAGCTTCCAGATTCTTGCCAAACCGCCCCCCCCCCCCCCCCCCAATTCCCAAACTCCTTCTAGTAAGGTATCCATTGGATGAGGACTCCACTTTCAGTACCAAAAGCTGTCTTCATTATCTAGTATTGCAGTCCCAGAAATATCACACGGGGATGGCTTTAACAAACAGAAATTAATTTTCTCACAGTTTAGGAGGCTGGAAGCTTAAATCCAGGGCACCAGCTGCGGGGAAGGCTTCCTCTTGGTGTGACTCTGGGGGAAGGTCCTTTGGACACCTGTGGGCCAGTGTTCCTTGGAGATTTTCAGTTGTTGATGTCTATCTTTCTGTGGGTCTAGTGGTTCTCAGTACAGGGACCCCAGATCCAAAGGACTCATTCTGCTCCTGGTTCTTGGTGGGAGTCAGAAACTTCTATCTCTGCTCGATTCTCTCTCCTTTTATCTCTTATAGAAGATGGGTCAGGTCATACCCCAGGGAAACTCCGCTTCCATCAGATGGTGACTGATGTGACTGTGATGCCCCACTCTAATCTCCTTACAACCCTTCTGAGCATGTCAGAGGGAAATGATGATGTAATTACCAAACTGACAAATTATGTCATTACGTAGCTGCCAAACCACTGAGAGGAGAGTCATGGCTAATCGGACATTCTTTGGTGGGACACAATTCAATAGAAAGACCCGAAACCTGGAAAAATGAGGCAGCCCCATGGAGTTTCAGGCTCATGTGGGTGACGGTGTTTAAAAAAGGAGGCTGTGCAGCACCAGAAGATCGAGAGTCACAGACTGCAAAGACCCCGAGGGCCCAGGCACAGTGTCTGAACCTC
>PVJH01016743.1:0-49680 GCA_004026705.1 Nesogale talazaci
TAAAAAAAAGATATGTGATTGAAAATTATAAGAAAAATGGTGACTTGACATACAACAGAAATTGTAAACAAGGAAAAAACTACAACTCATATTCAGCAAAAGGTAGGGGATTTTAATGTTAGTTAAATAACTAATTAAGTGAACTGAAAGTAAAAGATCAGTCAACATGAGTGTTAATATGAACATGTCTGTACTGATGTAGCAGGCAAGTGATAAGAGAAAATTGTTGACTTATTAAGAGTAGAGTTATTGATGTTACATACCATTATAATGCTTACTATTGTCAAGTAGCCCTCTTGGCACTACAAAGTAAACATTGGACTTCAAATGACAAAATTGACAGTTAAAACGAACTAGATGTGTTGTGGGATCCTTGGGACAACTGCAAGTAATGGACTGGATGGTAAGAATTTAGTGTTTAATATCATGGTCTATAGGGAAAGTAAGATGAAAGGATCAAAAATAAATACATTTTTTCAAAGATTTTATTGGGGGCTCTAACAGCTCTTATAACATCCAATATATCATTCATATCAAGTACTTTTTTAATCACCAGAGAGGTGGGAAAAATAAAAACAAAATATAATGGTGCAAACAATTAAGCAATTATCGAATAACAGAATGGCTATCCTTAAAGAAACCAAAAAATCCTCACAACTGGGCTGATAGACACCAGCATGATAAACCGAAAAGATCAAACTTGTAAAAGATTCTGTTTTACCTGGGCCAGTATTCATGGAATGTTGCGATTATTCATAGGAGTAGCCATCACGAAGTCACAAGACAAACTGAATTGGGAAAATATTCTGCAAAAGATCTCTACAATACAAATGAAAACCCTCATAGAAATAGAAACTAGTGTTTCTCTCACAGGGTAATAACACTCTGATAAGCAATGGAATGACCAAGAGGATTGCAAAAGTAGATGCCTTCATTTTGTCCTAGATTACAGGCTACAGTGCAAAAAAAATTAATTTCTAGGGTGGTGCTCTTTTTGATTTGTTTTCTTCTTTAACAAAGCAGTAAACCAAATGAGCGTGGTATAGACAGATCCTGAGCTCAAGCATGGCAACTGCTGTTATGATGGTATACGTTCGGGCAGTGTTGTGTCCCATTGCACTGGGGTAGCAGTGAGTGAAGACAGATGCTTTGGTGCATAACAACACAAGCAAGGTCTTCATG
Source organism: Nesogale talazaci (assembly GCA_004026705.1). Classification (NCBI taxonomy): domain Eukaryota; kingdom Metazoa; phylum Chordata; class Mammalia; order Afrosoricida; family Tenrecidae; genus Nesogale; species Nesogale talazaci. The sequence continues at coordinate 1,183 of PVJH01016743.1, forward strand.
ATCAGCTTCTAACATGTTTCAGTCATGATAGTGCTACATAGCACAGTTCTAATTTTAAATGAACGGAGTTATCAGGGTTCAGAACTCACTTTATATTAACTATTTTTATTTTATTTTTTAAATTGATAGGTGTATGATTTAGAGAGCACACCAATTTTCCATTCCACAATTAATGCACATTATTTTCAAGCCATTGATTGCAATTTTGACAATGCAAAAATCATTTATGCCATTTCTTTCTTTTGCTTTCTGTTTGCACTCTTCTGTCTTTCCTAAGGTATCTGAATTTTGAACTTGGATAAATGCTGCTCTTTTGATCACAAGTGGTTTTGACCTATTTACTGTTCACCTGAAAAAGTGAGCCCTGGCATCAGTTTATTTTCAGACTGGTAGGGAAATTAAAGAGTTTTGGCTCAGGAGATCCACCCATTTCTATGCAAACAGTAATCTTTGCTATTTTTCTTTGCTGACGTTTGTTATACATGTTCCTCCAGCCCTTTGGTGAACCTTCTCGTGTTAACCCATTAAGCTGTAGCTGGCCACCATCAGCTCTTCTGGCTGCAGCATCATAGAAACTAATGTCGATGTGGGTCTTGAACAATTGGAAACACCTATTTTGATACATTTTCTATGCTCTTTTTCCTTGTGATGTTGTTAGGGTGATATTTGCACCATATATGAATTCTCATAGGCTTTTAAGACCTTAGTCTCTCCTTACCAAAGTAAGATTTAAAACTTTATATTTACAGACTAAATTATATCAACTAATCTTGGTGTCCTCCTTGATCATAGTCCTAAATCGTCAGTTCTAGCAGTTTAGTCCTCCAGGTGTCTAGATATGTCTAAGAAGTGTATAAAATGCTGTCCTTATATGTTTAACCACATTCAGCAAATACATGCAAGTACCCTTTCTTTCATGCCTACACCTGTGCAGCCTGCATGTCTGTTCATAGATCTACTTCTAAGTCATCTTTGCAGGATTATGGGTCGAACAGGATCTAAGTCTCTTCTCAGAATCTTCCCCTGCCACCATCACTTTTTGTAGACCTTCTATTATATGTTGTCTGAGCCTTCACACAAATTAACATGTTTCTTCTCTTGGCAATAATCTACATTACATTCCACTTTCAGCTATAGAAATCATACAAGAATGTTTCTTTCAGTACAGAAACCTTTTATTGACTACTTGTGATTGAAAACTGTAATTCAGCTTTACATCTCCCAGATTCACCATGTTATGAAGCATTCGTAGACTTACCTTTATTCTGTAGCATTGGGTTCTATTGTGTTTACCCATTCTTCAATTGACAGGCATTTTTCCATGCTATGGATCATTGTTTGATGAACAAATATATATGTACAGCTCTTATTTACCTAGACTTAGAAAAAGCATAAAGATTGCTGAGCTGAAAAATATTCATATATCCAACCTTTATCGGAAGTGCTTTCCTCAATGGTTGTCTCATTGTAAATCCCCACCAGCAGAATATGAGGTTTCTAGTCTCTTTGCACTCTTGTCAGCATTTGTTGCTTTCTCTTTTTTTAACTTTATTTGTAATTCTGATATATTTTTTCATATTTCTAAAAATTGTATCTCTCCAATGGTTAATGATATCATGTATTTCCTCATATACAGTAGCACTCTGGACCTTAACACTTCTAAAAGGAGTGTTGAGATGAGATGCAGTTGAGTTCCAAATCAATTTTTCCTATAAGAACTGAAAATGGATTAACCCATCCTCGACCACCAAGTTTTAACCTTAACCTTGCCTCTTAAAACAAAACATTACCCAGAAATTTCAAAATAAATAAGTTCAGAGTTAAATAATATAATTTGAACAAGAAACACAAAATTTTAAAAGTTTTTAACAGCTACAATATGACCCATACCTTGAGATGGATGAGGCTCTTCATCTGTGGACACGTGTCTTGAGAGGAGGTATAGAGAGAGTCACTGTTTGGAATAGGAATTCCCTTCCATAACATCAACTGGCAGCTGCTTTTCAGGAGTTTTTGCCCTTCTTTGTCTTTTTTCACTAGGACCTGGCTGGCTTTCTGTCTCTATAAAAAAAAAATCTGTTTAATGTGGTGTGCTGTTGGTGTTTCCTTAACTATTTTCTAAAAGGGTTTCCTAAATTATCATCAACAATATCGATAACATGGTTAACTAATTCCTTAACACAATGATTCTTTTCAAAAACCTCTTTCTTAGGACCCATGATATTTTTATCTAAAAACAGTACAAAAAGACATAAAAACTAAACAAACTATAGCAAAATGTTTGGAGCATGGCACAAAAGGTTTAAACAAGCCTTCTAACAACTCCAACTAATGCCAAATGACTGAAACACAAGCTGCTTTCATTAATAAACATCACATGTGGTGGGTCCCATGTTATGTTTTGTTCTAGCTTTGATGCAAAATGTTCTCAACACTTCCCGTTGAAGTTTGATTAAGTTGAATATTGATGCATTTGAGTACCGAGATTCTACTGTATCTTCCTTGGTGAAGCATGCATGTCTTTTGCCACCGTTTTAATTAATTTTGTTTCCTTGCTGAGTAGAAGTGTGCTATAAATTTACTATATTTGTCATTGTATAATATACCATTACCAGAATTTTCCTCAGTGGTTTTTTTTAAAATAAATCATGGGAGCCTCATACAACCCCTCTCATGATGAATCCATACATCAATTGTATGCAGACCACATTTGCACATGTGTTGCCATTATCATTCTCAGAGCACCTGCCTTCTACCTAAATTCCCGGGTACCAGTTCTCTATATTTCCCTCCCCACTCCTCCACTCCCCCTCTCCCATGAACCCTTAACAATTTTCAAATTGTCATTATTTTATCAATCTACACTGTGTGATGTGTTCCTTCACGCAAATCCCCATTGTCCAACCCCCAGAGAGGAGGTCATATGCATATTCCTATAATATGTCCCCCCTTTCTACTCCACCTTCCCTCCACCCTTCCAGAATCATCACTCTCACCCCTGGTCATGAAAGGATCATCTGTCCTGAATTACCCCTGTTTTTGGTTCCAGTGTATGTCCCCTGGTCTAGCTGGATTTGTAAGATAAAATTGGGATCATGATAGTGGGTGGGAAGAAACATTTAAGAGCTCGAGGAAAGTTGCATATTTCATTGTTGCTACACTGTACCTTGACTGGCTCATCTCCCCTACAGCCCCTCTGTAATGGGCTGACACTTTATCCTTTGATGGAATAATCATTTGATTTTCTTTTACACATTTGGTGAAGTCTTTTGGTGCATGTAAGTGTTTAATTTTTGGAGGTCTCATTCACCTCATTGTCTTCTGCCATTTTGTGTGCTTTCAATTATGGTTGAATGTATGTTTACCTGTATTAATGTCCCTATGTTTGTCCCTAATTTCTTGTTGATAATCTTTATTATTCTAGACTTTACATTTATGTATTTTGTCCATCTTGATTTCTTTAATTGTCTGAGATATAACATCCTGTTGAATATTTTTTACAAATGAATATCTGGTTTTTCAACAATTGCTAAAATGACAGTCTTTTCCCTATCTAATCTGTTTCTGCTCTTTGACAAAGTTCAGTAGTCCATGAGTGAATAGGAATGCTATACTGTTGCTATGTCTAAGTGCCTTATTATTATACTAGACCAACCTCTCTGACTGTCATGACTGTGGAGTAGGTTTTGAGATTAGGAGGTATGAGATCTCCTATTTTATTTTTCTTTAGTAGTGTCTTCTTTTTTGATATTTCTTTTTCATATTAAGTTACAGTTTCATTTTTCCATATCTTTAAAGAATACTTGAATCTGAGTCAGGATTGCATTGTGTCTGAAGATTGTATTAATAACACTGATATTTTCACAATGTTGAATTTTCCACTCTATGAGCAGTTTATCTTTTTTAGTATATACTATTTTGGATTCTTGTAATGATTTTCTATAGTTTCTTTGAATAAAACATTTATTTCTCTGAACAGACTTATTCCCAAGCATTTCACCTTTAGAGTGACTATTGAAAAATGGCATTGCTTTTCTGTGTTTCTTTTCAGATTTCTCTTTGATAGTGTAAAATAAGCCAACTGATTATTTTTAATCATGCATGCTAACTTCAGGTTGTTACATGCCATCCATGATTCTCTGAGGAATTATATAATAATTCTGTATGACTCAGATTTTTCAAATTTCCTTAAAAATTGTTTATTGGAAATAGCCTAATTTTGTTGGCATATTTAATGAATAAATGGACTGTATTTAAAGAATGATTAATGTGTCAGTCTGGTTGACTAGAGGAACAAATTTATAAACTCGCATATGGACATAAGAAAAGGGTTTATATACAAAAGGAATAGAACACTGAGAAAGCATCCCAACCCAGTCCAGTTCAAAATCATAAGTCTGACATTAGCTCATATGTCTGATAACAATCTATAATGTCTTCTGACTCACGAAGTCACAGGCCAGTGGGTGCAGAGTTCCCGCGCCAGCAGGGGTCCCCTCACGGTTCCTCACTTCCAGGGCTCAGGGTCCATCAACAGCATCCAGTGGTGGTAGAAGCAACTCAGTGCTGGCAGGGGTCTTCATGTGACTTCTCGAGCTTCAGAGGTCTGGTTCCATCAGGGTAAAACCGTGGGGCTTCTCCTCCACTCCTTCAGCTCCTCAGAAACTGCCATCTTGTCTTCTCTGTGATTCATCATCTCTGAGACTAACTCCCAACAACTAGGGAGGTAGCTTCTCATCTCCATGAGGGAAATATCACAAGATTTCCCAGACGTATCAGAAGAAAACCATGCGCACAAAGAGGCCCCATTGGCTATTCAATGGCTATCTCCAGATTAACAGGCTAAACTCCACCCCTACATCTCAATCATGAAATTAACATAAGTACAATTAACCTTTTGTTTTCTTTCAAAGTTCCACTTGTGTTCTTGACAAAATTGTTGCTTTGCTGGTTTCTTGCTAGAATAAATAACTTGCCCCTTTTGGTACTACTTTGTATATAACTGTGTTTTTCCCAAGCTATTTAAAATGTCTGTTTTTTTTATTTTGGCAATTTTGATTATTACATGTCTTGTTGGTTTATTGTGGAATCTATTATTTGGGGGATTTATAAAAATTCTTGAATGCAAATATTTTTATCTTAAAAGATAATAGTGAAGAGGCCTTGTATTAATTTTTTGACAGTTTTCTCTAGCCTCTCCCCCTCACCTCTTCTGGAATTCTAATAACTTGCTAGTTATTTCTATTTATGGTGTCCTCATAATGTTGATTTCATTTTAATTTGTTAAATGTTATTCTTTTAGCTAAATTTTCTTCTAGCATGTTGGTATTGAAATATTTGTCTTCAAGCTCACTACTTCAGGTTTCTAATCAATTACTTCTATAACATGATACTTTCAATTCATTATCTATTTTGAAATCATGCTATTTACTTTATGTATTTCTATTTGCTGTTTTTGTGTGATTTCTAAATTTTAAATGTATCTTATCAGTTTGTTCTTTTAGTGTTTTCCTAAAATAAATAAACTAAATTTTGTCTCTGTTTTCCTTCATATCACCTACAATATTCTTTACATTTCTCTCAAGCTATTGAAAACATCCATATATCACTCTTATTCATTACTGATCATACAGCCCCATTTTTCCATTGCTTACTCAGATAGGTTTCTTTTCTCTGGATTTGGCAGGGGGTGGGGTGAGAAAGGAAAGAGAGAATAATAAAGCAAAATCTAGGAGGAATAAATAAAGAACAGTATAAAGACAACTGATAAAAAGAAAGCAGAGAAAGAATGACAAAAACAAGGTGAGTGGAAGGAGGACGTTAAAAAAAACAAACAGAATATGTTTGTGTCAGTCCAGGTAGGCTAGAGGAACAAATTTCATAGACACGCATATCGATATAAGGAAAAGGTTTATATATTAGAGAAATAGGACATTAAGAAAGCATCCCAATCCAGTCAAGTACAAAGTCATAAGTCCGATATTAACCCATACACCCGATATTAGTCTATAAAGTCTCCTTCCAACTCACGAAGTAACAGGTAGTGGGTGCAGAGTCCCGGCGCTGGCAGGTGTCTCCATATGACTCCTCACTTCCAGGGTTCAGGGTTCATCAACAACAGAAGCAACTCAGGGCTGACAGATGTCTCCATGTGGCCACCCCAACTTCAGAGATCTGGCTCCATCAGGGCAAAGCCGTGTGGTCTCTCCGCTGGTTCCTTCAGCATCTCAGAGGCTGCCACCTTGTCTTGTCCGTGATTCATCATCTCTGAGACTAACTTCCAACAACTGAGGAAGATAGCTTTTCATCTTCACGAGGGAAATATGGCGAGATTTCCCAGATGTCTCAGGAGAAAGCCATGCCCACAGAGAGGCCTCATTGGCTACTCAATGGTTATCTCCAGATTAAAAGGTTAGTCTCCACCCCTACATTTCAATCATAAAATTAACATAAGCACATGACTGTCACAATGCTGAATACTTTTGTAGGGGGCAGAGCCCAGACATGAGAAGTCTGTTGACTGTCAAAGCCAGTCAATATGTGACAATGACCTCTGACAGTCAATGAACCCACGGCAGGGGACAGGACAGTGGTGTAGGAGATGGGGCAGTGGATTTTAGACAGAATCCACATGGTCTAGATGCTTAGTGTCTCAGATCCAAATCTGGAATTAACTCTTTCAGACCTGGAGTGCAGCGGGTGGCAGGCCTCTAGTGATGGAACGTGCTCCTGTTCACACAGTGGTGACCAATGATACCCATTTGGCTTTCCCTATTCTGCTGATCTCCACGAGGGAAATCTGGTGAGATTTCCCAGAAGTCACAGGAGAAAGCCATGCCCACAGAGAGGCCTCATTGGCTACTCAATGGTTATCTCCAGATTAAAAGGTTAGTCTCCACCCCTACATTTCAATCATAAAATTAACATAAGCACATGACTGTCACAATGCTGAATACTTTTGTAGGGGGCAGAGCTCAGACATGAGAAGTCTGTTGACTGTCAAAGCCAGTCAATATGTGACAATGCCCTCTGACAGTCAATGAACCCACGGCAGGGGACAGGACAGTGGTGTAGGAGATGGGGCAGTGGATTTTAGACAGAATCTACATGGTCTAGATGCTTAGTGTCTCAGATCCAAATCTGGAATTAACTCTTTCAGACCTAGAGTGCAGCAGGTAGCAGGCCTCTATTGATGGAACGTGCTCCTGTTCACACAGTGGTGACCAATGATACCCATTTGACTTCCCCTATTCTGCTGATCTGATGAGGCAATGTTCAAGCACTTCCAGACATGTTCCCTGAGCTCAGTCCATGGAGGTGCACCTCCAAACTAAGGTAATGCAGGGATTTGTGATAGTTGGAGGTGTCACTGGCCCCCAGGTAGATGACTGTGGAGGCTGGCCATGCTTCTGATAACAAGAGGGTGTGGTGCAAAAAGGAAAGTCAACTTTGTGCACTTGCACTGTCCTGGGAAAGAGGAGTAGAGGGGAAATGACTGTTAATTACTCATCTCTGTCTCCTTCTGTTCAATCCCTTTTCTTATTTGGTGTCTACTTTACTTCTCTATCCTTCCTTCAACTGCTTGGGACTCTGGGATTATTATATGTATCTGTTTCATTGGGCCGCTCAAAGCTTTGTGATAGAGGGTCTGGGTCATATGTCTTCCTAGTTTGCCATCTTTTCAGGACTTTATAGTGATGAAGAAAACAAATATCTATGAATGTAAGTTGAGAGCAAGATTGATATTAGATACAGTGATATCCAAAATAAAGATATTGCTTCTTTTAAGAAAAATTCAGTGACAAAAACAAAAATCTCAGAAATTATTAAAGAGTTTAGGGTTATTTTTCCCAAAAAAGACATTTGTTAATTCCATGCCTTATTTTGCATTCTTATGACAGTTTTATTTATATAAAATACTAAAGAATATTAAGTTTTGTTCTCACACTTCAGCTAGATTAAAACCCATTCATTTAGCATAAGATTGAACTGATGTCTTCAGGATAGATTACACTGTATGCTATTGTTTCTGACAGTGAATTGTGTTTCAGGAATTTTCTAAGGATAGTGATAAATGTTACACTCTCTCTCATAATGTGCACAGCACTTATGAAAGGTTAAACAGATTCTTGTTAAAGATGTTTTTCTAAATAAGCCACTAAGGCTATAATTCCAAGACAATCCAAAATGGTAAATTAGCAAAGTTTGTTTGTTTGTATCTGAAAATGCTAGGAATATTTGAGTAAACAAAAGAACATCTCTTCTTTATGTCAATCAATTTAGATTTAAATCTTAAACAAGGTCCTACGGTGTTCTATCTGCTATTTAATTAGTACAGTATATCTATCTGTACGTCTGCTTTCACAGAGCAGTGCAATGGCAAACATACCTCTTACAGATGGAGTTTCTCACTGATGTCCTCCCGGGGGATTTATTATGGGATCATTAGAACTGAGATTAGTTTATGAGTCTTAGATGCTTATCCAATGCCTTTCCGTCAATTTGTCATACTGTGGTGGTCTGTGTATTCCTATAACCTGGAATAGATACATCAGTTTACATACCAGGAAGGTCATTTATGGTGGTTAGGTTTTAGCATCACTTCCAGAGAGATACATACTTGGAATAAAGATAGTCTGTTCATGATTGTACATTTGAGGGAATTTTAAAGACAAAATATTATATCGACCCTTAAGTTATTTTCTCCATTAAAACTATAGTATCAATATATTGCATATGTTATATACACACAAATGCATGAGCAACTTCAAAAACTTCATGGAAAAATTTGAACAGCCTTGGCAGATGGATAGCGAGAGAAAAACAATATACAAAACCAAAATGAAATATCTGGAATGTGATTGATTTTTAACCTTACTGTAAGCACAAAGGGTGATGTCTTGAGGAGGCCACAAAAGAAAACACTATGAAAACATATCAAATTCTCCTTTTTCCACTCCAGAACAGTTTTATGATGACGTAAAATAATCATGAGTTTACTTTATAGTTTGGTTAAGAACAGTTCACCTTCGTTGTTCTTGGGCTATTTCTCTTGCCCTTCTCACCTCCACTGGTCCCTTGCCCAGAATGGTGTTTATAACTCGTGGGATGCTTCTCTAAGCTCATGTAAAATTTATACGCTTACGTCTTGTCCAAAATGAATCACATCTGTGTTTTTGAAAGAATGTGACCAACTTAAAGCATTCAATAGAAATTAAAATCTGAAAATGCTAAGCTGTCTTACGGCTGCAGCAAATAAGAATATGAAAGACTATAGAGTCAAATCTGTGAGAGCTGTAACTTATATAGGGCAGAAAGTGTTAGGGAAGCAAAGTGCAATGGTGTTCCATTAAGGTGGTAAGACTGCAGTGTGTTAAAAACAAAGAAGTTGTGAGCTTTGGATAAATATGGCAGTGCTACCAAGTTCCAGAGGGCCTTGATGGTGTCGCGACATTGGGCAGTGATCAGCACATTCAGCAGAAGCCACCAGCATCTCTGGAAGAGAAAGTAAGACTGAGCTTCCTGCTTTTGCAAAGAGCTTACAGACCCATAAAACAAAACGGGGTGCCTATGAGTCAAGGCCAACTGATACCAGTAAGTTTGATTTGGGAGTGAATTCTGATTGGCAGACATTTTACTCTACATGTTGACACTATGGACACTACCTTTTGTCACTACGTATACACCAAAAAACAGCATTATATGTATGGAAATTTTGATACATAGTCATCTCAAATTAGAAACTGCTTCAGTTAGAACTGAAAAGAGCCATTCTTTTCTTCTATAACAACAGAACATTTTAAATTCTACCTATTAATGATTATCAAGCACATTTCTCACATAGTTTATACTATAGATGGTGTCACTAGTTATATTAAAGTTTATTATATATATTGAATTATGATCATTAAGATCTTGAACAAAGCAGATAGCCTTGAAGAGCTCATACATTTGTAGGAGTGCTCCCCTTTTTTTTTTGACTCACTCCATATAAGTTTTTGGAACATCTTTTGTTTTCTGATGTTCCCTTATTGGCAATGCTTTAGTTCATAGTTTCTTGGTGGTTTTGAGATAGAAGTAAAAGTTGGACAGCATATCGTATTAGCTATGATAGGATAGATTGGCTTAGCACACTCAAATATACACACAATATACCAAACATAATGTTTATGAGGTGCTATTGAAATCCCTGTCTCCTGATGACCTGTACACGAGATAAAAAAGTTACCCAGTTCTTTGCAATCTCCATTATGCTTGAATTCCTTGTTTCAACTCTTGTGCCAAACCTTCTCATAAAGCATTTCCGTAATTGTCACTGAGCTTCTATTTCAAAATAAAATAGGGTGTCCTTCTGTTGTGAAGTTTCTTTCCTGTGTATCAGAGATGAACAAGAAACCTGCTCATCCCCACTCCCAAAATGTCTTCTCCTTTTATTTTTATAGTATACATGTTTTGCTCTTCTGGTTAGCCTAAAGTGTATTTAATTTTCTTCATCACAATTAAAATGCATGAATTCTTCTTTTAATTTCTCTTTTCACTGTCCAGGTTTTGCTTTCATATGAATTAATTTTAAAGGTTTGTCTTAAAACAAGTAGCCATCTATATGAGTTATCGATGAAGTTCACATGAGAAAAGCATACCACCCTGTATGATCTGGGGCCAAAAATAATGGAATCTGAATTTTAAGCAGGGAATGATATTGGAGCTTAAATTGTGAACACCCATTTTATTGAGGTCCTTGAATGAGGGTGGAGGCCCAGAATCCATCTTCAGGGTCCCCACTGAGAGTCAGCCTCTGGTGAATCTCCACTGAATGTCATACATCAGGGACATGCGCAGCATTGCTAGCAGAGAGAGGACTTTGAAAAACTGAATATGGCAGATATAGTTAGGTCAAAATGTAATAGCTCAATAATTAATTTCTTTCTTTTTTTTTTTTGGCATCATTGCTCTCCGGCGGTGGGAGTAGGAGGCCCAGCCCCACTGCTGGAATTGAACCTCCGTCCCAGTGGGCCGCAGTCCCGCGCACAACCACTACGCCACCGGGGCTCAGCCCTATAATTAACCCTCTGTTGACCTTTATAAAAGTTCTTTCAGTTTTTAATGTTTTATCCTTTTCTTTTGATTAAGTTTTTTTTCCTGTGTGTTAATTTATTTTTGTTGGGTTTTTTTTATATGAGTGTTGTCTTCCCATGTGTTTTTCATATGACTTTCCATCTATGATGTCCAGGATAGGTGGATCTACAGACAAGTACAAAAGAAAGGTGTCTTGTGTTGGATCATGATCATTATTGCACAAATCTCCTTAGCAAAGCTGAGTGGGTGAATGGGTGATATGTGAAGTGTAGGCCAATATAACAGTTCATAAAAATAAAAGTAATAAAATAGACTCGTCCTTCTGTTACTTATTTATCAAAGTGACATCATTGACTTTCAAAACTGTAGAGATAATTTGGAGGCTATTTCTCCAGTACACTATGTCATTTGATTTCTTCACTGCTGTTTTTTAAAACCTTGCTTGTTTACAAAATGAAATGAAATGATTGACGTCGATTTTCTCATTGTAATGCTATTAATTGCTTTCATTATGAGGATATCACTTGCTTTTGAAAAAAATATGCTTCATGTACTGAAAACAAAGTTACTTTTGAGCTGATGTCTGTCTCTTCATATAATTCAGACACTCAGACTTTTTTCATCTGTGACTCTGGCCATGTTCTTAATGGTTTTGTTTGTCTAGTTTTAAGTTAACTCATTGTTGACTCTGGTAGAACCTAAAGATTCCTTTCCTAAAATAAAATTTTAAATACTCAAGGTATGTAACAATGCTGCATTATAAAGAGAGCTGGTAATATGCGTTTTCAAACTGCTTCTAATTTTATGATATAATAATAGATAAGTCTTTGTTTTTTTTTCTTTTTTTTGGGGGGGGGGGTTGCATAACTGCCCTTTGGTGGGACTAGGATGCCTAGCTTTGCTCCTGGAGAACTGTTGCTGGCCCAACCCAGTGGGCCACAGTCCCACACTCAACCACTACACCACCAGGGCTCAGCCCAAGAGATAAGTCTTATAGTTGCCATTAAATCACAAGATCTAAAGGAAGTGTTATAATACTTATCAAGATTTTGAAGTAGTGGAGATGGTAAAAAATTCTAAGGTGGCTTCAGCATCAGTGAAGTTAATTGAAAAAATATTTAACCAAGTGACAGCTACTGCTAACACTACTAGGTTTGCTGATTTCATTAATATATGAGACACATGCTAAATTTCAGTTGGATGTTAGTTGCAATGAAAATGTCCTTTATCTTTATGTAAGTCTCTGGACATCTCTGCCCTTCAATTCTCTAAACAGATTCTTAAAAATTAAGTTTAGTCCGTGAATACATCAACAAGCAAGAGGTAAAAGTGAGTATGCACCGCTCCTCCCACTTTTATAAACTAATTTCAGAAATGCCATGCTTTCCATTGGGCAAAACCCTACCACATTACCAGACCTATGAAGAAGAGCAACTAGAGCGGGATGTGGATTTAGACTATTAGTATAGATGAAGGATATATAACATATTTGCTAAAATTACTGTTCATGATATTATACATTATTGAGTAAAGAGATAATTGCTCATAAATTTCCATGGCACAGGATACAATAGGTTGTAAATACATTCTCTACACCAAGTGCTAAAACTTATGAGAGTAGAAAAGCAGGAAAAAGGTAAATGGACATTAAAATCAGGAAAATGCTCATATGTTATAAAGGGTACCATCAGAGATTATTGCATTTTTAATTTATTGAATCTTGCCTGTTCTTTTAAGTGCTTTTAAGTCTTTAGAAGAACACAATTATTGAAAGAAGATATTAATTATAGCAACCAAAAAGCTAATCTTAAACAAGGCAACCTATGTGGGCAATCTTCCTCCCCAAACTAGAATTGTCCTAGGCGGAGTGGAGCTTTTATCATACACATTTTTTCCTGTAAGGCAGACATCAAGGAACTCACTCTGAGTTAGTGCACCTGACTATGTTTCCTGCGAAGTATCTCTCTGGTCACAGTGAGTTTTTTTTCATAAAGGCAGTTTAACTTAAACCTCGTTTGTGTGTTGATGATGATTTCAGTAAAATATTGTTTCCTGTTTAGGAAGAAATGCCACAGAATCTGTTGCAATATTGGACACATACACAATGGGAAAGGACAGCACAATGGGAAAACCCAAGGATATGAGTGGTTTTTTTGTATCAAAAATTGTGAAATTGCAATCGATGATAAACCTCATTCTGGACATCCACCAACTTCCCAAATGGATGGAAATGCTGACTCTTAGTGCACTTGAAGTTTCTTCCAACAGATCAGACTCTTAATCAAGATTTTTTATTTAGAGATTCTGAAAAATGGCCTAACTTGTGGCAGATGGGGAACTGATTTGACACCATGACAGTGTACCTGCTCATGAAGCCATCTCAGTGAGGCAGTTTTTGACAAAAACAAACAAACAAAAAACCATATACCTATCATTTTTCCATGCACCTCACTCACTTGACCTCACTCTGTGTGACTACTTTTGCTTCCAGGACATGCAAGGATGGTGATTTGTCTATAGAGAAGAGGGGAAGGAAAAAATGAGGGAGATGCCATCAATCATCCAAAGAGATAAGTTTGAAAAGTTTTTCCAAGAATGAAATGACAGATTTGACAAGTGCATTAGGTGTAGTGGAGGGTACTTTGAAATGCTTTAGGTTGTTTTGTAAAATCATTCATTCACTCATTCATTCATCGCTTTGAAAAAATAATACTTTTGGGGGGTATCCACTCATATACTGGAAAAGTGGGGAGGATAGTCAGAAGTTTTTTGTGGAATGATTTTCTAGTAATGTCAACTTAAGTACCCAAAAGAATTCCAGTGTAAGTCCTAATGATCTAAAATTGTTATTTTTAAACATTTTCTATTGCCTTTTCATATGCATTGTTTGGTTTCTGTGCCATATTGGCATACCAGTGATCTTAAAGAAATATTTTAGAGAAAAAATAAAAATAACTACTGAAGCAAAATAACATAAGTATGACTTTCCATTGTGAGGAGATTTGGAGTTGATTAAGATGCACAGAGACCCCATATACAACAGAAGGAAACATGGCTGAGACCTCCGCCTTTCATATAATGGTCTCATATTGAGCTGATTGTTAAAGTTATAATGCAATCCATCTTGCTCAGGGCCATCTTCTTTGCTGCCCTTCTACTTTACCAACCATGAGGGCCTTTCCCAGGGGTTTGTCTCTCCTGAGAGCCTGCCCACATTATGCAAAATGGGTCTACAAAAGCTTGTGTCTAAGGAGCTTTCTGGCTGTACTTCTTCCAAGGTGGATTTGTTTGTTCTTCTGGCAGTCCATGATACTTTCTTTTTTTTTTGGAGGGGGGGTAGGTGCATCACTGCCCTCTGGTGGTCGTGGGAGCTAACCAGCCTTGCTCCAGAGAGATTCTGCTGGATTTGAACCACTAAGCCAGTGAACCACAGTCCCGCACTCAATCCCTGCACCACGGGGGTTCAGCCCAGTCCACGATACTTTCAACGTTCATTAGCACTATTATTCAAATGTATCAACTCTTCTTCACACTTCCTTATTCAATGCCCACTGTCAAGTGCATATGAAGTGATTGGAAATAGCAAAATACTGTGGGTTGAGTCAAGTACACCTCAGTACTCAAACAAACATGCTTGCTCTTTAACGCATTAAAGTGTTCTTGTGTAATTTACTCCATGCCATACATCATGCGATCTCTTCCTGCTTCTAGGAGCATTGATTGTGAATACAAACAAAATGAAATCCTCAAAAATGTCAATATTTTTCGTGGTTTGACATGATGTTACCTCCTGTCCCACTCATGAGGCTTTTGATTTTTATAACTGAATGTCAATCAACACTGAATGCCCCAATTCCTGACTTGCATCAGCAAATGCTTCAAGTCTCCTTCACTTTTAGCAATAAATGTGAAATCTCCATCTCACAAATTGTTAATGAACCTTTCATCTAACCCCATGAGCTTTCTTCATATGCTTCAGTTTTTCTGATCATTTGCTCAGATACAAAGTGAATAAAAATGGTGAGAAGATACAAATATGACACACACCTTTCCTGATTTTAGACCATGCATTTTCCCCTCATTCTGTTCATATAAATGCCTCTTGATTCACATACAGGTTCTGTATAAGCACAACTAAGAATTCAGAAATCCTCATTCTTTTCATGGTCCCCTGTCGTTTGCTATGATCCACACAGCCACATGTCTTTGTATAGTCACTGCTCACAGTAGGAGTGAAGCCAGGCATAATGTCCACATCCCCTGATATTCAAAGAAGTTATCTGTTGGATAGAGGTGAGAAAAATCAGCATCCAGTTTAGGCTTACCCACTCCCCCTTTTATTTCTTGTGGCTTTCTTCTTTTGACAGTTTGGTACACCACTTGGAAAAATATACAGGACATCGGTGTTGATGGAGGGATGAAAATCCATAACTTCCCACAATCACCACTAGAAAAAGCATCATACCATATCCTCAAATGCCCCTTGATTCAGTTCTACTGCATACATTATGGGTAAGACCTCAAAAAGCATATATTGATGACCAAAAATTTGGCAAGTTTCAGAGTAAGCCTTGAGTATTTGCACATACATGTATTTTGTGTTTATTTGATTATTGACTAAAGTTTTGTTGTTGTTAGTATTTATTTAAATATGTCTGTTTTATTTGTTTTGCTCTTACTATTTTCTCCTGGGCGATTTAGCTGCCCTCAACCAACTCAGCTGTCTTCAGAACTCCAATATTTAAAATTAATGTACAAGCCCAGCATACCCTCCTTTATCATTTGATTAACAAATAGAAACAAATATAAAAATAATTTGATGTCTTGGTGACAACAATCTTAGTTCACAGGAAGAAGACCAACTATTTCAAATGGCCAGTATTCAGAGCCAACACATCTGTTTTGGGAAGAGCAGACCTTGGAACTACCAAAAACATAAGAACAGGACCACAAAACATGAATACGTCATATCATATACAGCAACAAATTCAAGATGTATCAAAGACCTTAATATGAACCCTAAAGCTAAAAATATCTTCAATAAAAAGTAGACCCAAATTTAGAGGCCCTAACACATGGTGTAAACACATTCCTAAATATAACAATTTACACAAGAGAAGACAATATAGGTAACTGTGATTTTCTAAAAGGATGACATTTTTGTGCAGGAAAAGATTTAGACAAAATAACAAAATTAGAACCTGCAGACTGGCAAAACATGGGGTGGCAGGGGCCAGAAATATTAGGCAAGAGGCATACCAAAAATCTACAGAAAAACTGAAGTACAATAAGACAAAATAATTAAAAATAGAGGCTAATAATTCACAGTTCACCAAAGAAGACATTCAGCTTAACAAAATAAATGTGAAAAAATATTCACAATCAAGAGCTCTTTGAGAGGCAAATCAACGTGCAGACTTCCTCCCTCCACTAGAATTGACAGCAAGGCCCAGAGAAACAGAAACTAACAAAAGATAAGAGAATGGGGTGAGTTTATATGTCAAATTGATGGTGCCTCTGTGGAGTAGGGGTGGAGTCCAGCCTATCAGGGGGCATGGTCTTTTTACAAGAGAGACACTGGGAAAGTCTCTCCCTCTTGTCCTTAATCTTTCCACTTGTTTGAATTCAGCATCTGACTCTATGTGGTCTACTATCCCAAGAATATGGGCTCCCTGCCATATTCCGACTACTGGGTTGCTTCCTACTTCACCCATTGGCAACTGTATGAATCTGTGAGATTCTGGCTAACATTGGAATCTGCTTTCTCCCCCTTCCTAGGCTTGAACTGGACTGGGCTGGGACTCAATATAAAATTCTGTTATACAGAAATGAATGCCACAGTTTGTTTTGTTTTGCTTTCTCTAGAAAACCAATCTAGCAGAGGTTGAAATATTCATACATTGCCAGTGGTACTATAAAACTAAACAATCCACAGTGTAAAGAGTTACGAGGCTTCCTCTGAATATTGGAATAGAAATACTATAAGGTAGCATTTTCTCTACTTGGTATATAACTTAAGGAAATAAAGAACAGGACAGGTAGATATGTACATACTCATGTTCATCAAGGCACTATTAACCACAACAAGAAGAGGAAAACAACTTAAACACCCATCAGTGGAGAGACAGTTACATAAACTTTGGTACAGACACACAATAGAATATAATGCATTATCTAAAATAATTATTTCGTGACATTGATGCATTTGAAGGACATTATACTAAGTGAAGTTCATTAAACACAAAAGGAAAATTTTATTGTATGAAATCACTGGCATAAAAGATTCAAGAATAAAACTTTCTGAATAAAATATGAAAAGTCATTGCTACCAAGATACAGAGGAAGGGAGAAGTGTGGGGGGAAAGATATGTTCGAACAGTATTAACCTTGGTGAAATCTCTATGCCATAGATTCAGATCTCACTTATAGCGACCAAGAAGACAGAGTAGAATTGCCCCGCGGGAGTTTTCTAAATCCTTAAGGGATTAGAAAACCTAATCTTTCTCACAAAGAGTGACCAGTGGTTTCAAGTTTCTGACCTGGTGGTTAGCAGAAAAAGATGCAACCCACTCCATCACTAAGGGAAGATAATATCCTCAAACGGGCGATTGAGGGGGGGGGGGGAGGGAGATAGCTTTGAAGGACCAAACAAATTCTTAGGTGGTTTGATGTGCTATTTAAATTGTTGGATACAAAAATCATGATCTCTATATAAACCTTCATCTACAAAATTTTAAAATGTTTTAAAAAGTAACATATTGGGCAATATTTTGATATAGGAATGATATTTACTGCATTTTGGTGAATATGCAGTTCCCAAAATAGCAACTTAAGCATCTCCTTGTTGTTGCTGCTAGGTGCTGCCAAGTGAGTTATGACTCACTTCTATCCTGTGTACAAAGGAACCAAACACTGCCCAGTCCTGCGCTAGGCTCATGATTGTTTCATGTGAGGCCATTGTTGTAGTCACTGTGTCATTCCATCTCCTTTAGAGTCTTCCATTTTTTCACTACTCTTCTTCTTTATGCGTCAAACTTCTCTGGGCATTGGTGTCTCTTAATAACATGTTCAAAATACATAAGACAATGTCAACCTCTCCCTTCCAAGAATAATTCCAGTAGCACTTTTTCCAAAACACATCTGTTTCTTCTGGAAGACCATGGTGTAATCAATATTCTTTGTCCACTCCATGATTTAAATGCATCCGTAATTCTTCCTTACTCATCGTTTTTCACCTGCTTAGGAGACTGCTGAAGAACAATGGCTACTGAAGCCTTGGGTATGACAAAGTGTACCATAGGTTCCTGAAGTGGCATGTTGGCTCTCCAATGCTGTAATCATAGTACATGCTCAGAAAATATTTGGGGAATAACTAAATTAAGAAATTGCGTATATCACTTTAGCTGTGATCTTCATCACTCTGTGATCAAGAGTTACCTCAAAATATGTTGTTAGGAATTTAATTTACTTATATTCTACTATTCCATTTTGTAATGTTCTTTCTAATTTTAGTTTCCATATTTTTCAGACCATAAAACTCACCTTACCATAAGATAAACCCAGTTTTTAAAGCAGGAAAACAAGAAAAAAAGTATTCTGAACCAAATAGTACAAGTATACTAAAATGTTCTGGGGTACCAAACCTTTGACCGATGAGACACATCCTCATTTTCCCCCCACTTTGGGGGAGGAGTCCATCTTATGGTCTGAAAAATGTGGCATATATCATTTTCTCATGTATTTTCATCTTCTTTCAAATCCTGGCTTTTATCATATTAGTTTCTTGTTTCCCTCCATCCTCCCCAAAAATTCTTGGTATAAGTATTATTTGTTGATGCTTTACCAAAATAATATTATTTTACATTTCCAAGTTTTTAAATCTCTACTTTCTCTGAGAATGCTAAAGATTATTTGTACTAGTTTGCAAGCTTGACCCAATTAGGTTACTAAAGTTAATTTTCCTAATCTTGCTGACATTTCCATTCTCTTCCCTTAGGGAATGGAATCCAATTTCAAGAACTTGCAATTGTTTCTTTAGGCTTTTTTTTCTACTACTAGAATCCCATCTAATGCTTCCTTTGAGCAGAAAAATCAAAATAATGTTTGCCCTGAGAAATTTTACTTTTATGACAATAGACTCAGCCATGAGAGTTCTCTGTGTCTAAACTGCTCTGTCGTCAGGAATACCCTTTTGATATTTACCTGTCAAAGTTTCCCCACACCTTTATTTAGCATTTCTTTGACTTGACAAAAACATAGGTTTTCATGTATTTGTAACATATGTATCTAATTCTCCTTACTCACGGTGCCATTGCTCCTGTTGCTAATTACCCTTGGATCTGTTTTGACTATGGCACCCCATGTGTGCCAAGAATGGGTCCTTAATCCTGTGATCTTTAAGGAGAAGGCCATCAAGACTGTCTTCTGAGGAAACCCTCAGCTCAATCCTGCTCATCTGACCGATCGTGACGCTGTAGGACACATTACAATCATCACTGTGCTTCTGAGACTCCAACTCTCACAGGGAGACGTGAGGGGTGCTTTTACACTGATGACTTTGGGGTGAGCATCCCAGGGAATAACTCTGATGTTGCCAGCGCTCTTGAGGGGCCACAACATAGATTTTAAAGGCAATATCTTCTTAGTACTCCAGCCATCCAGAAGCTTTGACTTATGAAGGGGTTGATTTAATAAATGACTAAAACTAAATTTACTTTTCTAAATCACTCCTCTGGTTCTAAGTACAGTTCTATTAGAAGTCAGGTATTTTAGCATATTTTATCTCTGGCTCTGACTGGAAGTATCCAAATACTTTTGCTGACATCTGCCTTTCAAAATTCCCATCAGAATTTATAGACCATCTCAAGAACGGGGCTGACACATTGAATGTTAATAACCAAAGACTAGACAACTGATGGATGATGAAGCAGTTTCATAATCTGTTGTCCACTTGATACTGTTAAGAGTGAAGAGGTGG
Organism: Nesogale talazaci; assembly: GCA_004026705.1. Lineage (NCBI taxonomy): Eukaryota > Metazoa > Chordata > Mammalia > Afrosoricida > Tenrecidae > Nesogale > Nesogale talazaci. Next base: position 21,236 of record PVJH01016743.1, read on the forward strand.
AGTTCAGCCTGTCAATCAGTTCTCAGTTTGATGACATCATTGGGAGCTTTAAGGAGAAAAATACTTCAATGGAGGCAGGACAAACACTCACTCTCTTCAAAACATTTCTGTAACAAGCCTCATAGAGCTGTGCTGATGGACACTAGAGCATTAGGGCAGAAGGAGCCATCTTAGCCATGCGGGTGCTAAGATGCTTCCACTGCCATTGGATCCACAAGAATTTTCTCCCACTGGCCTGTGCTCTTCCTGCATGTGGAGTCATCATTTCATGTGTTGTGTGAGTCTGAAGACGCAGTCACAGACTGGTACTGGACATATGGACTAAAATCAGACTTATGGGCTTGATCTGGACAGGAAAGGGATGTTTTTTAAATACATGATTATTCTTTATATAAAGATATTTCCTATATGCATAATAGTGTCTGTGAATGTGTTTCCCTCATCTACTCAGACTAACACAATTGACATCAAGAATATTTGGTATGGAGAAATCAAAAGATCATTTAGAAGACAAGAAGAAATCAAATAAACAAAAATACTGGAGGCAGAAGAGACTCTGAAACTTGCCCTTGTGAATTTAAAGTCACCCAGATAAATGAATAATTGAAGTAAAAGAGTCAAACAGATTTTAAAAGGTGTCTGAGGAAGAAGACATACAATATTATAATTATGAGCTATTATATACAAAAACTTTTCATTTCTTAGGTTGAAAGAACTGATTAACAAAAATTCAAGCTTACTGTTTCAATATGAAAGATTATTTGGGGAGAAAAGAAAGAGCAACACAGGAAGCATCAAAAGAAGACAAAAGAAATACATAGCCACTACCAAAGAATTGGTCAAGAGTCAACCATTTCAAAAGGTTGATTCTGAAGGGCAAGAAGTGACAGTGAAGAGCTAAGTCATAACTGTATTGAAGGTATTGATGACAAACACGACTCCAAGAGTTAACAAATGCTAACTTAGATGTTCAAAAAAACTGCCACAATACTGGGAGCATTCATTGATCCATTATAGGAGATTTGGATAACAGCTATGTGACCAAATCCCTCCTATAGGAAGCACTTCTGAACTAACAAGGGAGTTTGAAAATTCCTTGAAATGGATTCACAGAACTCAGATTTTACTCCTATTTATGGGATTTACTAGGGAACTTCTGAGAAAAATGAAACTTTCTATGCCTCTAACAATCATAGTCTAGTGAAACACATAAGAGCATATCTACAGTGTCATCCCAGGTCCCTATGAGTGTGACATCACTCAATGGTAGTGAAGTTATCATTATTATTATTGTTGTTGCTGTTGTTCGCAGTAGGAAGATAATAGTTTATGGTTGTGAATTAGAAATCATCCAGAAACGGTTTTCTGGCTAGGGCAGCTTCTTCTCAACCATTCCCACTGGCACCTCTATCTCTGGTCTTTGGGCCCTTACTGGGGAATAGTGGCAAAGGTTTTTGAGCACTGCTGATAAATGCCAAATGGCACTCTATCTATACCAGCTCAAGTTCCTTGGATCACCTAAACTAGCTTCCCATCAAGTTCCTGCAAAGACCTCATCCTACAAGCAAGTCTGGTGGCCTAGGCACTTAGCTCCAACAACTCCATGGACTAGAAATCCCTGCTCTGCAGCAAGCTTCCACTGTCGCTGTTCTTCTACACCTCCGCTACAGTTTCTCTCATGCCCCAGCTTGCTGTTCCTGAACCTAGGAAGTTCAATAAACAGGGAGTGATTTTAGGGTCCAAAAATCGTCTTCCCGACCAGGTTCTTCTTTCTTTTTTTTTAATCTTTTTTTTTTGGGGGGGGCATCACTGCCTCTGGTGGTTGTCGGCACTACCCAGTGCTGCTCCTGAGAGCCACCGGTGGATTTGAACCGCCAAGCCTGCGGGTCGCAGTCCGTACTCAACCACTTATGACACCAGGGCTCTGCCTTAGGTTCATTTTCCTTAATGGCAGTCATATCCCCTGTCATGCTTCTGAGATGGCCCATTTCACACTCTGTAGGATGGCAAAATAAACCTATTATTAAATTAGAATTTCAAGCTTTCACAATCATAACTGTTCCTTTTAGAAATAACTCACAACTGAATGATAGCATCTTCCTATGTGAATTTCATATATAATCTTCCTATATGAATTATCTTACTACATATATCTTAAAAGACACATTTTTTTTAATATTGGGAAGCTGCTGATTAATGTGGATATCACAGGTCAGCTGCTAAGAAGAGCATAAAAGGAATACTTTATCATTATAGATCCATTATGGAAACACATGAACACTAGATGTGACTGAAAGCAGGTAGATTAAAAATTTAAGATGTTGAACCATAAATGTCTAGGGAATACTTAGAGTTAGGCCTCTGTAGGCTAAAAGAATATGGGACTTTTACAGTTATTCTAATAAATATGCTGCTTTTGAATACAATTCACAGGGATATTTTACTATAAGAAAAATAACAAGCTGCTGAGATTTGGCATATGAAAAATATTCTACCATTGATCGTCCTAAAAGGTAGAATGCTACTTATTTTTCAAAAGAATGGAAATGGAATGCTGACAGCTTTCATTGTGGCTTTTGCTCTGTTTGAGAAGTTTAGTTATGGTCAAATCTGAAACGTCTGTAGAATTCTTTGTAAAGGAAAATATTTCATAGAAATCACTTTGCCAATAAATTTCTGCCTATGATAGCATTTCTAAGACTAAAGGATTGTTCCAAAGATAATAAAATTGTTGTTTGTTTTTTAATTCCATATATTTTTACTTTAAAAATAAAATTATTGTTCTAGAAAAAACATATGATAATAAGGCATTATCAGTATGTAATATGTATCAGCATTCAGGTTTTAAATTTTTTCCTGGTTTACATTTCAACAGTTCAATTTTTAGCAATCAATCCAATGGACCTAATTAGAGATACATTAAAAAAATCCAAGAAAGGGCACAAAATGAACTATCTAATTTCTCATTGCCAAAGAAAAGCCTATGAAAGGGTCTTGTATTGTGTGACCAAATCAAGATGAAAAAATAAAGGGTTGAAGTGAGTGAGGGGAAGATGAGGAACTCTGAATTCTGATTTCTAAAGACAGTCCTGAAGTCAGGTTGGGCTTTATCTCACCTCGCATCTCCCCGGGAACCTGTATAGACCCGCTGAGAATTCTGCTGAAAATCAACTGGGAGAAGCCCTTCCATTCTGTTCTAAAGTCACTCTTTATATATTTATTTCCTCAACCCCCTCACTTATAATCTGCCCTCATCAGTGTCTACTGAGTGAGCAGTGAGCAGAGTCTGTTTGATGAGAGAGACTCTCCCTCACTTGGGGCAGTTGAGAGACTGGCAGAACTGTCCATTTCATTTTGTTGTTGGAGTCAATAGTGGCTCTCAGGACAAAAGACCAGGAGACCAAAGGCATTTGACACAGTTATTATGAGCGCTACAATTATATAACTGAATAAAACAAATAAAAATCAAAAAGACCAGGCATTGGTATGGATTTCACCTATTTTTTCTTTTTTTTAAATAAATCCCAGGCTGAGCCCCAGTGGTGGAAGTGGTTGAGTGCGGGACTGCGGCCCACGGCCTTCCCAGTTCAAATCCAGCGGTGGCTCTCAGGAGCAGCATTGGGTAGCGCCCACGGCCACCAGAGGCAGTGATGCCCACAAAAATAAAAAATAAAATAAAATAAATCCCATATTGAGCTTAATAAATAATTTCATGATAAGTGGTTCAAGATGTTACTTTCATCCACAGTCATTGCTCAGAAAAACAGTAGTCAATAAAACTAACAACCCTTGGGATGGAAGAAATCTGATTTTAAAAAAATAAAGCTAAATTGTTAAAAAGCTAAAATATTTTCATTGAGAACTAAGTTTTTCTTGACAAAGTCATGTATGTTTAATCACCTCTTATTCATGGGAAAGCTGAACAATGAATAAATATGTGTCAGAATTACTTTACTGGCAAAGAATATTGATAACACAATAAGCTCTAAGAAGATTAAAAACAAAATTGGAAGAAATATGGCCAGAATGTTTCTTAGAAGAGGCCATGGCAAGAATCCTTCTTGTGTGCTTCAGACCTACTACTCAGAGAGACCTCTGCCTGGAGAGGGACATCATGCTTTTATGTGGTCAACCAATAATGTAGATGCCTGCCAATCAAACGGATTGATCCAGTACCTTCAAAACCAAATACAGCATTGTGAAGATGATGCCAATGGGATACTTTTTGTTCTGTTATGTGTTGGAATTGACTTAATGACCCTTAACAACCACATAAATTCTTTGACAAAAATATTTTGAAGTCATTTAGATACATTTTAAAGAATATGTAATGCTTTATTTACTAAGTGAATAACTAAGTAATAAAAGCTACTAGAATATGTTGAATATCTATACCAATCTAATAATAATGGTTACTATGTGGCTAGTAAAACTAAAGGTAACCTTCATTTTCCCTTTGCACTTCAATATTTTCTGAAGATTCTACAATCTGCATGTATTATTTTAAAATGTAAAGCTATATATAACATTCAATTTTCATAGAAAATAATTCTGCATTATCAATTTCTAAAGTTCCTCTATGTTTTATGTTATTAAATCAAAGTAAATTTTTTATCAGCTTAATATTGAGTGTATACCCTCAATGCCTACTCTAATTTTGACTGTGATAGTCAGTCTGAACTCCTGGAGACAAGCCTTTATAGTTAAATGCTTGATGATGTGGATTCAGCTCAGTGTTCTATATTTCATTGTAATACTGTGAACTTGAAGTCCGTCAGAAATTTCAGTGTAAATAAGGGAGAGACATTCACTTAATTGAATTATCGCTCTTTTATGCAGCCAGTTGAAATAGAATTAGTTGAACAACACTAGCTATTCAACACATTATGTGTTTAAAATATTTAAAGTTTTTTTTTTTTAAATTGGGGAACTTGTTAATACTTATTTCCCAAAAATGAAATGGTATCTCATCCTGGAAAAGTAGTGAAGAAACTGTGTGGTTTTTCATCCTCATATCATATGGACCAGATTCTGAGGTCACATGAACAACACAGCCTCAGTGAGCATGCTGCCCTTTCTAATTCAGTTCAGTCTTCTTCGTACAGGTTTCCACAAAATAAAGTACTGAGGGTCAAGAAGATACACTGTTCTCCTGAACCGATTATGTGTAAGGCATGAACGAGAATGGAAAGACAAGTAGGTTGCCCAGGGTGAAGAGAGTGGGAACAACTGATTTGGAAAGCAGAGCGAGCTGGAAAACAACCAATATCACAGCTGAAAGCAACAAAACACCAGTTGCAACCTACTGAGAAAAATACAGAGGCAGAAAACACACAGACACACAAATTCTCTGACTGGTAGCAGCTTGAAATTGAGTGCCTTTTCAGGAGCAAGGAGTTTAGAATGATGGAGAAACTAAGAAGAAAAATAAAGAAAAGTCATTACAGTGGGTGCCAGACTCAAAAAATAGTTCCCTAAAAATCATCTTCCATCATATGGAAAATGCTTATATGTCAAATATACATTTTTAAAGATTTTGACAACACAATAGTAAGTTATAATGACTATTGGAGATGGGAGACATTTAGGGAAGACTCATCCAAGTAACAACAATTTTTCTTAAGAGCATTGCTATACAGGCAAATGTAATTTTTATGGAAAACTTTACTATGTGCATTTGACAAAAAGCACTTCTCTAGACAAGTTTATGAATACGGCTATTTAAAAAATATCTTCTGCTCCCATAAAGATGTATAATCTCAGAAATTCTATATCAGGTCACTATCCATTGGTATAAAAGAGATGACAGTAGTTAAAAAATACCAAATACCATAATGACTCTGAAAACGCAAAAAAAAAAAATCTAAGATGAGTCTTCTACTATCAAGTAATTTCCAGTGTAAAAGAGTAGATGGTGATGTAAAAGATAGCATTGATGTACAATATGTAAATGCAAAAGTATGAAAGCGGTAACAGGAGTAGTATGTACCAGGTAAAAGCATGGACTCTGCAGTCATTTGTGCTTAAACTACATTTTCACCACTTACCATTTGAGTATGTTCCTTTGGAATTTAACAACTTCTGCCTCTAGCTTTGATCTAAACAAGATGATAGTTCTTGCTGTGTCTGAGGCAGCACTTTAATGTTACAAACGTTATGAAATTAGATAACCGTTATGTGAGGACAAGAGATAAGGCTGTTGGAAAGAAAATGTCGGAAACAACTGAACAATGAAGACCATAAAGACAAGTAGGACTGAAGAATAAAGGCTGAAAATCTGACCCATTCTTACACACAGAAAAATTTAAGAAATCTATTATTCAATTTATGCAAAAACAACTAAAGCCAAAGATAAAATTAGTCAGATTTTACCAACTTCTGCATTATGAAATTGATCAAACATGAAATCAATATGCATTGATAGTTACTAGTGATTGAAATATGAAAATTGAAAACAAAAAATGGTTCATAATTTGAAAACATGATTTTGATGGGAGAAATGATGCTGGGAATAGCCTGACAGAATTTTAGAAGACCAATGACTTATTTATTATAAATATCAACATCACAGTAAACACTTATGTGGACCTTGCTGAATCAAATAAAGAAAAATGCTACCTACATGAAAAGATATGATCATGAATCATGGTATCATCTATCATAGCAAAGTCAGGGGCTTCCTGCACAGCATATAAATACTCATACACAAGTCAGAGTTGTAGCTAAAGAAAGAGTAATCCATGTCTAAAAGATACAAAATATGAGTTTGCATGTATTCACTCAGATATTAGAGACTATCTCATGAATAGAATTTTCAATGTGAACCTAACATGTATGATTTTAAGAAGTTGCAGAATTATATCATAGATATCATTCATAAAGAAAACAAGCAACATAATTCAAATGAAATTGATTCTTTTTTTTGTTCTTTGTTATTGAATGTCAAGCTTATGTATATGAGGCTATTAAGAGTACTCACAGTAGTCTTCAAATTAACATCCATGCTTGTCAACACTGTGAAGTGGTCCTGTACAGCAGATTTAGCTAATGACATGTGTGATTTGATCTCTAGACTACTGCTTCTGTGAGCATTGATTGTGGTTCAGAGCAAGAAAAAAATTCTTGACGATTTCAACCTTTTTCCATTTATTATGATCTCTACCTGTTGGTATAGTTGTGAGACTTTGAGTCCTTTTTACATTGAGTGGTAGTCCACACTGAAGGCTGTAATCCTTGATCTTCATCAGTAAGTGCTTCAAGTTCCCCTCATTTTCTGCATAAAAAGTTGTGTTTTATGCATATCAAAGGTTGCTATTAACTTCCTTCCAGTCATAATAATATGTTGGTTTTCATATAATTTAGCTTCTCTGATTATTTGCTCAGCATAAATATTAAAGAAGGAGGTTGAAGGACACAATACTGATGGAAACCTTTCCTAATTTTAAACTATGAAATATTGCCTTATTCAACTATTTCCCGATCTGTGTACAAATCCCACATGTACAAAATGAAGTGTTTATAATTCTCATTTTTTCTTTAAGCTGCCCATAGTTTTATGATCCAAATAGTCTAATGGCTTTGCATAATTGATACATTGCAAATACATATCTTTTGGATATTATCTTCCTTTGGCAAAGATCCATCTGACATCATCAATATTTCTTTTGCCATATCCTCTTCTGAATCCAACTTGAATTTCTATCACTTTCCCATAGATATACTATTGCAACTGTTGTTGAATACTTTTATTTGTATATAATGTTAATGATATTGTTCTATTATTCCTACATTCAATTGTTTCACCTTTCTTTACAATAGGGACAAATATGTATTTCTTTAAATCAGTTGACAAAATAGATAGCTTGACCTAGGTGAATATGTTAGGCTGAGTCCACTAGACAAGTAAAGCCAGTCACTTTTGAATATGTATCCATGTATGAAGAGACATATCATAAAAGAGCTCACAGAGTTTTATAAGTTGATAAGTCTGGTTAAGATCACGTGTATGAGTCAGATACAAGCTGAAGGTATTTTTTGATTCCTGCAGCTTCAGAGGGTGACATATGGGAAGTGGAAAGATGAAAGAGGAGAACTACAGACTGGAAGATACACTTTTGAATCAATATAAGATGGACCTAATAAATCTAAGGAGAGCCATTTGAAGATGACTTATAGGATCAGGATGCATTATAATAGGAGCTAATGAATCAAAGGTGGAATCCAGATCAAGCACGGATAGTGAGATAGGTTCTTTTCATTTTCCGTTTATACTAAGAGTAGACCTCACCCTAAACAAACCCTCCATTAATTATTCCAAAATTTTCCCCTGATTAACTTCTTGGCTATTTCACAGAAGATCCTATCATGCTATGCAGTTACCCTCACTCTGTTAGATCACGCCAAGGGAGAATCCTGACCCATTCAGATTGACATAACTTCCTAGACCTAACCATGAGAGCAAATGAGTGCTTCTAGTGTTTTATCATTTTGCTGAAATATTTTAATTGATGTTTTCTCAGTTACTGGGACATAGTTTTTATTAATACCTTTGAGGCAGCTTAGGCTCCTTCCTTCAGTACCTTTAAATTCTTGATCAGATGTTACTTCTGGAAATGGTTGACTGCCATCTAGTTTTTTTGTTTGTTTGTTTGTTTGTTTTTGGTACAGGGACTCTATTCTTTCCATCTTCTTTAATGCTTGCTACAGCATTCAATATTTTATCCCTGGTGTCTTTTAATATTGAGGTTTGAATTTTTATTTAGTTTTTCAGTTGAAGATGTGTTCTGAGTTTTCTTAGCTTTGGGGTTTCAAATTATAAGTCTTTGCACTTTATTATCTTTATTTGAACTTTGTTATTTATTTTATTATCATACATTGCCTTCTTGAGGAACCTTTTGAAATTTTCATTTATTTTACATCATCGTTTCTTTCATTTGCCTTATCTACTTCATGTTCAAAAACAAGTTTTTAATCTCTCAAGACGTACTTTGATCTTTTCTTTCTTGCTTGCTTTTTAATGACATTCCAGTTTCTTCATGTATGATGTTATTGATGTTATCACCTAGCTTGCCTGAGATTCTACCATTTATGTTCAATGTGCTAAATCTATTATTGAGGTATTCTCAAAATCCAGGCCATATTATGACACTTATGCATTTACTTTCCATCATTTTCAGCCTGAACTTACACATAAAAAATTGATGATCTGTTCAACATTCAATCCCTATTCTCATTTTGTTGCTGGTAATGAGTTTCTCCATCATCTCTTTTCACAAATGCAGAGCATTTTATTTCTGTATATCCTATAGTTTATTGTCACAGTTTATGTTGTTTCAAAATGTATTTGTGGTGAAGTCATTGTTATTGAAAAATCTTTCATGAAGTTAAATTTCTACCATCAGGGTCATATTTTCCAACTACTGTTCCTTTCTCTTTGTTTCCAACATTTAATTATTAAAGCACCTTGATTGAAATTTTTATTAGTTTCAGACTGAAAACAGTAGTTGAATTCTTTAATTCCTTCATCATTCACTATAGTGATTGGTGCAGCAAGAGGTATATTAGTTGTATTTTCTGGATTTCCTTGTATCCATATTGTTTTTATCTGTGTTAGTCTGGGTAAGCTATAGAAAAAAATCCACAGAAACTCATATGTGTATGAGAAAGAGTTTTATAAAAAAAGTAAGTGTACATTCAGAAAGCCTCCCAACTCAGTCCTATCCAAACCCCACATTAGCCCATATGTCCGACACCATCCTACAAAGTCCTCCTCAATCTCACAAAACACACGCAATAATGCTGACTGCAGGGGACAAGTCCACTCAGTGAGCATGTAAGCGTCTCAGTGCAGGGAACTGGCTAAAGCAGTTGTACCCTGATCTAACAATAGAGAGGAAGAGATCTGAGAACAAGAAAGGTGAGGCTCATAGAGCCATTTATCACTCTGCCCATCAATTAATCACATGTGTTCATATTCCATGTTGGCATATAGCATGATATATAACATGGCATATAGCATGGAAATAAACCTTCACTATCTCATTATCCTTATCAAAGAGTTATACTTCAAGATTGATCTTGAAATGTCCCTTTTGCTGATGAATATGATGACATTCCTGCTGAAATTGTCATTCCTAGCATTAAAAGCCATATGATACTCAATACATAATAGTCAATAGAATTTTACTGAAGAAAAGTTAAAAACAAACAAAAGAAATGAAACAAAGCCAAATTGGTTGCATCAGGAAAATGTCAGACATTCTGTTTGAATTTAGGACACAGAACAAGAGATATAATTGCTGGTGTGAAATAAATCTTAGCTTAATCTTATCATAAAGATGTTTACATGTGTTTTATTTTCCATGTAAAGGTATTCAACTATGTTGATAATAACAAATTAGGGATATTAATTTAATGTGTTGGGATTCCTGACATTTTCTGTATTAACACAAAATTTGTACCAAGCAAGAAGCAATCATTCAAATAGAATACAGAAACAATGCTTGTTTTAAAATCAGGAAAGATATGCATCCGGATTATATGCGTTTAACATACTTTTTCAATTTGTGTACTAAGGAAATGATCCAAGACAGTAAAGCATATACAAAGGAACAGGGCATCAGATTTGGAGGAAGACTCATTGTGGCAGTCATGTGCTTATGTTTATTTCATGATTGATACGTAGAGGTGGAGTCTGGCCTGTTAATCTGGAGATAGCCATTGAGAAGCCAATGAGGCCTCCCTGTTAGCATGGCTTTCTCTTGATACATCTGGAAATCTCATGATATTTCCCTCGTGGAGATGAGAAGCTATCTCCCTAGTTGTTGGGAGATAGTCTCAGAGACAATGAACTATGGACAAGACAAGATGGCAGCGTCCGAGGAGCTAAAGGAGCCAGAGGAGAAGCCACACAGCTTACCCTGATGGAACCAGACCTCTGAAGCTGGAGAAGCCACGTGGAGACCCCTGCCAGGGCTGAGTTGCCTCTACCATCACTAGATGCTGTTGATGGACCCTGAGCCCTGGAAGTGAGGAGGCATGGGGAGACCCCAGCGCCAGGACTCTGCACCCACTGGCCTGTAACTTTGTGAGTTGGAAGGAGATATTATAGACTGGTATGGGACATATGGGCTAATATAGGACTTACGATTGGGATACTTTCTTAATGTCCTATTCCTCTTATAAATAAACCGTACCCTTATATCCATATGCGTGTCTATGTATTTGTTCCTCTAGTTTACCCGGACTAACACACTCATTGACCACTTTTCATAAACAAATGACATAACTTGTTTGTTGAAAGTGAAGATGGGTTGCAGGTTTATGAATGAAATCCAAAGATGCCAGCCCTCATTATGAATTGTGCCTGAGAATAAAGAAAATAAAAGTTATTAAAACCAGCCCAAAAATAGCATTATGATAAGCAAAATAAATATTACATTTTTAAGGATTTCATTTCAATTGCATTTACAATAAATTTCCAGGAAACTATCAGACAGGCAAGTAATCAAAGGCATACAGCTTGGGCAAATTGGCTGTATAATATATTATGAAGTATAATAAAGCAGTTACTTTGAGAACTCGGGTCTATGAGACCGAAGTCATAATATTATCAGTCACATCATATGTATATCAATGCTGAAAAATAAGAAAAAAGAACAGTGGATTATTTTAAATTATGATTTTAGCAAAGTACATTGCATAATGAACCATCAGAAGAATAACAAATCTCTTTTAGAACAAGTACATCTGAATATTCTTTAGGACATTAGATTTCAAATCACACTTTTGGGGCGTGTGTTTGGGATGGACCATCCCTTAGGAAATATGTTTGGTATAGAAGAGAGAAAGCACAAAAAAGGGGAAGTACTTCAAGGATATGGACTGACAACTGGCTGTAACAATTGGGTCTAATTGTGGGAATGATGCAGGAATGTGTGGCATTTTGTCCTGTCATTCATAGGGTTTTCAGAGTTATAACCAAATAATGAAATAACAAAAATAGTAATAGTATCAAGCAAATTATCTCTAGAAAACAGATTTCTGTGAATTGGCTGAAAAGAAATAAAGAAATGTCTATCTATGTGGCATTGTGGGTGAGGCATTCAACCCCTAACCACCAAGTCAGTAGTTTGAACTCACCAGGACTTTGATAGCCATCATTCAAATGCCCCATGTAGGGTGGGATTGCAATTTCTGGAAACATTGATTTTATGTTGGTTACCCTATGGAAGGTCTCAATGAGATATAATTGACTCGATGCCAGTATCTTTGCTTACACACATGCAGACACATACACGCACACTTGGAAGTCCTGAGTACACGACTCAACTGCACTCTATTTTATATATTTAGATAACTTCTTGACCTTCACATAAATGTCTATTGTATTTGCCACAGTGAGTTTTACGGAATTTTAAATTAAATTTTTAAACATTTTCATCTTAAAGTAAAAGTTAGAGTAAAAGCGTAAAACCCTAAAGCTACTCTTCATGAATAGGATAGATACTTGAGTGTGGATCAAGAATTATTATTTGCATATCTTGCATTGTCCTCTGTCTCCCTCCACCTACCTTTCTGTTGCTTGTCCCCCTGGGAGGGGTATATGTTGGTCCCTGTGATCAATGCCCTCTTTCTCCCTGCACCTTCCCTTTAACCTCTTGGTATCTCTATTGTCATTATTAGTCTTGAGGGGTTTATCAGCCCTAGATTTCCTGTGTTGCAAAATCCTATCTGTAGCAGTATATAAGCACATCCCTAAAATTAAAATAATTATTCAAATAATTTATATTCTAGGAAAGGCAAGTCACATCTGTAATGTAAAATTGGGGTCATGATTGTGGGGTGGGGGAGGGGCAAGCATTCAAAACTAGAAGAAAGTTGCATGTTTCATGAGTGCTATCTTGCACCCTGAGTCCCTTGCCTTTTCCTTGTGACCCTCCTATTAGGGGATGTCAATAATTGGAAACATTTAGGGCAGATTTTAATTCATGTTTCCTAGCTCTATCTTCTATGAGTCTTGATTGTGCTGATAGAGAAGCCTGACGCGGCTAAAGGCCAATTCAGTTTTTCAACTCTGTCAGCTACTCCTGAGAAGAAAGATGAGGATGGCTGCCTCCATAAAGAAGTACAAAGCCTCTGAGGCGCTATATACAGAGTCAAGATGAGCCAGGACTGACTCGATGGCATTGGGATTTCTATTGTCATGGAAACTGTGAATGATGCAAGCAATTAAGAGCTCAGTTCCTAGCCAAGAGTTTACCAGTGTTAATCCATGCAAAGAAAGAAAACCTGACAATGTTCTTGAAAATGATCAAGATTGAATGATTGAAAACTTTATAAAGCATAATTCTACCCTGACACCCATGAGGCACCCACGAATTGATTCAAGGGCAACACATTTTTATTCGTTTTAAAACTTTTGTCTGACAATGTATTTCATTCCTTCTCGCCTTCAAATTCAGTACTTTAAAATAAATATAATCATAATTTTTCAAATTTTCTTATGATGTGAACTATGCTGTGACTTTGCTAAGTTTTCATGGACTATAAAATTGAAATAATTAAATAATTTATATTCTAGGAAAGACAATATATTTTCATTAAATTACTTACTTTCACATTAGAGCTTTACTCAAATTTACTAACTTAAAGAAACCATGAAGGCTACAATTATTTCTTATTTGTTAAAAATCAACAAACATCCACATGTGCTATACACTATGCTAAATGGGTGAAAACACAGGAGAAACCAATTTAGAGAAACTATATAGTAGCACGTGAAGTATTTGTTAAAAGAATGTAGGTTTTAATGTACTGCTGTGAAGAGTTACACTGATGGGCTATAGATATCAATGCTTTATTTCTGTTAGCATTCTGAAATCATAAATAGGTAATTTGATGAAAATGTCATTGTGTGTAAAAATAGAGGATACAATCTTAAGCTGTTAGTTAAAGATATTATTGTGGGAAAGATTGTTTAGTGGTATTTATTTTTAACAGTGATCGCATTGCTGCCAAAGAGAATGGCAGTGCTAAAATCTCACATTTTCAAATAAGCAGATTTGGCTTTGTGGCTATAGTAGATTTATCAAATTTTCACACTATGCATGTAAGAGTAATGATATACATATCATTGAGTGTGATTTTATTTGAGACTAATTCTCTGTGTTTCATTGCAGATTAAATAAAAATCCATGGTTGTCATTGGATATTTCTATATCTTAAAAATCTCTTTAATGTGGGTTTTCCCATACTGTAGGAGTATTTTGGTAATCTAACTGATACCACAAATTACTGTCATGAAGTTCATGAATAATTTTTTAGTATATTCTGTGGCAACATAATTAACCAAAATCTGGAAATGTAGTGCTAAGCTAGACTTCTGTCCAAGGAGTCAATTGGTAAATTTAATTTTATCATTGAGACTTTTACTTCAACTTTTAAAATCTGCTCTACTGAAATAATTTGGTTTCTTAGCACTCCAGATATATATTTCTGAAAGGACTATAACTATAATAATTAAGTTTTAAAAATTAATCCAACTCAAGAGTTCATCTTCCAGTTTGCATATCCCAAGAAGCTCTTCATCAAGGATCTGGGTAGCTGTCACTAGGATATATTTTACATTAAATTGCTTGTTGGTTAAATATTTGTCACATTTTCCACATGTGATATATAATATTAGCCTATGTTTTATTACATCTAAAGTATATGGAATTTGTTTATAGACATTTTGAAGTTCTTACCCTTTGCATAGTTAAGTATATAAGATAACCACCTAACCTCTGGCCCAGAGCTCTCGGGCTCTGTGCTTGGTTGTCTTGCAGATTTTTTAAATGCATATTTTTTCAAATTTGCACTTCATATATTCTGTGAGTAGCTACAGCTGTTCTGTCTCTTCCAGAGATATTAGAATAATTACTCATTTCCATCACTCCTGTTGATCACTTCTGAAGGAAGATCTGAGAAAAGGGTAGAATTAGCTCTCTGCATATAGCATGCCACACACACATTTGTAGATATATTTACATACATATATTGTATCTATCATCTAATAGTCTACATTTTTATCTGTTTTATGATTCTTCATTCAAATCAATCCATTTCTTCCCTCCAGCCACACTTTCACGACTGGGGTTTACTTTTAAGTCTCAGTTATTTAATCAGCTTTCTGTATTCCGTCCTTTTTTTTTTTTCTTAACTATCTCAGAGAGAGCATTCTCAAATTCTGTTTTCTTTGCCCAAACCCAGACACCCCATTGTCTTCAGATCAAAAGTTAACATCTCAGAGTGATGTACACTGCTCTTCATTATGTGGCCCTTGTTATTTTCAACTTTATCTCTTTCTTCTACTCACTTGGAGTTTCCATATATGTTCTTTCCTTTCCTGGATGTTGCACACTCGCTGACTTTCACTCAAAATGCCTGACCTCAATGCACACCAGCTAATTCTGTATCCTTCAGTATTTAGCTGAGCAATTCTTTCATGAAAAATGAGTATTCAAACTCCTGATTGAAATCAATTGATTTCTGCATCCATATCATTGTGAATACTCCTGGATTTATTACTCTATATATCACTCCAAAATGTATTTATCTACATAAATTTGCTTATATTTTCATAGACAATGAACTTTTACAAAAGAAGGATTATGTTCTTTATCTAAAACTCTGCTCTGTAACTTACTGCTAAGTCTAAAATTTCTACCCGAGATATGCAAATAAATGAAGAAATATTCATGCAGCTATTTCACTGCCATCGAGTCAATTACAATTTTTTTTTTTTACTTCTGTGAAGCTCAGCTCCTGACACAATTGCTGAAGACAAAATGGGTGCAGAAGTAAATGTGATGAAGAAAGCTGATGGGCCCGGCTATCAGAAGACATAGCATCTAGGGTTTTAAAGACTTGAAGATAGACCAGCCTGTGTGATTATGAGGTGTCGATGAGATTAAGTATTAGTATCTAAGACCCAGAACAAAATCATACCCAATGTGAATGTGGTGGGAGGGGGACAAGGAATGGAGACCCAATGCTCATCTACACACAATTGGACATCCCTTCACAGAGGGGTCATAGGGAAGAGATGAGCCAGTCAGGGTGCAAGATAGCACTGAGAAACACACTTTCCCCTAGTTCTTTGGTGCTTCCTTTTCTCCACTATCATCATGCTAATTCTACCTTACAAACCAGATTAGGCCAGAACATGCACATTGATGAAGATAAGAACCTGCAACACAGGGTATCCGGAATAGATAAACCCCTCATGGCCAACAATGAGAGAAGAGGTAGCAGAAGGATTAGAAGAGTGTGGGGGGAGAAAGGAAGAATCAACCACAAGGATAGCCTGCTCCTAGGGGGACAAACAATTCCAATTCTTTAGCTCCAAGTAGAACTACACCTGTAGGTGTCCAAGATTGCAAATCTTTATGGAATTATAAAGTGTGGAGCACCTGATGGTTTTGAACTTTTTATCTTGTGGTTAGTAACAGAGCACATAACTTCCTACACCACCAGGACAGTTTTGCCTCCATTTTTAAGAAGTGCCTGTACTATGCTACCTCATACTCTGTTCAACTGTACTGCAACATAGTAGATTTGTTTTTACTTAGAAAAACTCTTGGCCTGGCAAAAAACTGATATAAAAGTTATTGTCACCAAGTTTTGCCTTAGAGCTTGCTTCTGTGTTCCAGGCACTATTTCTCATGCATGTTTTGTCATGTTTGTATTTGATCAATAAAATTACCCTAAAAGATATGTACTATAATTAGTCATTGTCTTGTTAGAAAACAGAGACCCATACATTTTAAACTAGCTTTCACCATTTTCTTAGCCTGCAATTATGTGGTGGATAAGGAGAATTCCTCATAATATTAAATTTCTACTTGGCATTCTTAAGTACTAATAAATGTTAACATCATATGTTATTAGAGGTGATTTTTAAAAATAATTTATGAAATAATTTAATTTAACTCAATTACATTCTGAGAAAATTAAATTTAATTAAGCATTTATATAACTGATTTTACATGATTATACTTTGTATAGTCCCTTAATTTCAGGGACAACAGTGAATACAGTAAATGAAAAATAACTTTTTGATAACTCTAAAGGGATTTTATATTATATTTTTACATGTACTATATGATACCTGTCATGATTAGAGTAATTTAAATATTATGTACTAGATATAATTAAATGTTATTATTTAATTATTGACAATGTTGAATATCATGAAAACACCAGGATATGACAATAACAAAATATATAAAAATATAATACAATGATTTTCTAAAGTCAAGTTACAAATGCATTTATGGAAATCTATGTATTGACAATATACAACCATATTTGTCGGATCTCATTTTGTCAGACCATAAGTCACACTTTTTCCCCCCAAAGTGGGGGAAAATGAGAATACATCTTATGGTCTGAAGGTATGGCACCCCAGAAATTTTGTCTATGATCCCGTGAGCCAGCTTACTGTCCGGTGTTTTTTGCATGATGTGGATTGCTGTGTGTTCAGGGGAAGTCCCGTCTCCTGGAGTTTCAATGTCAATCAGGTAACATGTTCGACACCTCCCCTGATTTGTTAATGAAAGTATAATGATGGTGGTTACATCACTGTTGCGTTTATGCTGTTAAATATTACCATATTTTAGCTTTATTTTAATAAATATTTTAGCAAATTGGTACTATTTTGGTTAGAATTTTTTTTCCTGGTCTAAAAACTGGGTGTGTCTTATGGTCATGTGCATCTTATGGTCCAAAACATAAAGTAATTATATTTATCTAATACTCCTCCAGATTTATTCAGTCCATGATCATAATGTGCGACACGCAATAATAAACTAACTTAATAATCTTAAGAATTTTGTAGACTCGTCATTTAAAAGTTAAAGATATAAGCGCATTTCTCGTTTTTTATGATTCAGATGGAATATGATAAAATACATTCTATTGAACAGCTTATTTAACTAACAGGTTTGCTAGTAACTGAGTCCTGAATCACTTCAAAAGGAAGGCTTCTTTTCTTGCCGCAGAGTTCATAAATAGTATTATTCCCTGTTTTTTGAAAGTTCATTCTATGCCACTGTTTTTATGAATGGTCTACTTAATACCTGTTTCATTAACTGAAATAAATTGAAAGGTATTTTTTCCTTTGTTGTAAAAAAAGTCGAATGTAAAACATTTGTTTAGAGTTTTTCTTTGCAGCAAGTCATGGAAGAGGTGGCCACACTTGGAACAGTGAGAGAGACCTTGTCAACTGCCTTTCCCTGGGGCTACTCTAAGCATCTCAGCATCAAGCTTCCTTAGCTTTGAACTATATTGGTGAACCCATGTTAGTGTTATTTTAGGTGTAGTGTTACATAATAGGTTATTTTTTAACTGTGAACACACAAAATATTTGCCATATATATGTATGGTAACCGTTTTTACATTAAGGTAGTAGGAAGAATCTGTATTAGGAATTGGTTTACCTATGTTTTTTAGAAGTGCCTGTACTATGCAAGCTCATATTGGGTTCCCCTCTACTGTAGTATAGTTGATTTTATACCATACTATTGAACTATATTGTATTCCCATTGCTTCATGGATTCAATATAACAATTACCCCCAGATAAACAGTTATTACTGCATTGACAAAACAAAACAAAAGCATTCTCAAACAAACAACAACAACAAATGCTAGCTCATAGTCACTGAGTGGGTTTCAACTTAGAGTGACTCTATAGTTCTAGGACAGATTACAACTGCCGAATAATAATTCCAAGACAAACGGCTACTTCTTTCGCCTGTGGAGCAAATATGATTTTGAACTGCCTTCCTATTGGCTATCAGTGAATGCTTAATCATAGGCCACTATAGATCACTAAATTTTGATACTTCATTTTAGAAGATTATTTCTAAACATTTATTTAAAGATATGAAAATAATTATGCTTAAGAAAAAATTTTCAAATTATCATATACTACATAAAACTTTTGTTCTTGCTAGGTCCAAGAAAACTGAACTCTGCCACCAAGACAATGCTGATTCATAGTGACAACCTGTCGGTTTCTAAGACTGTAAATGCTACTGAGAGAAGAAGGCCCAGCCTTTGTCCCACAGAGGTGCTGGGGATTTTGAACTGCCAACCAGAAAGATTGTAACTCAACACATCACCATTACAACACCAGGACTCCTTGACTTTTGAGAAAACCCCTCTTCAAATATCAGTTCCCTCCTCATGCTCCTCACATGATCTCAGTTAAATCTTGCTAATTCATTCCTCCTTCCAGGAAGGACTCAATTTACCTCTTTTGAAATAAATAAATAACTCAGGTCAGCTATAATAGACAAAAATGTTGTAAAGTTATATATTTATTATCTTATTTTGCATAAGAAAAATGACTCTGGAATTCTAGCTGTTTTATGGGCAGAGTACTTAGAAACATTTTTAAAGTACTACAGTTTAACCAGTTTTTAATACATTCTAATTTGAATTTATTTGTAATACGGAATTTCTGAAGGTGGGGGAAATAGCAATGAAAATGTATGTGCCTTTTATCTCTAATCTGTTCCAAGTCTAGTCTTTCAAGTTGAAATTACACTCTGATTTTTACTTTTCAAAGGGATACTATTGATTTGCGTCTTCTAAAAAATAAAGTAAAAGTAATTCACAGCCGTTAGGCCAATTTTGACACACCGCAATTTGGTCGTGCAGAGCATAATTGCCTCTGTGGGTTTCAGAGACTGCAGATCATTATGGGATTGGAAAGCCTCATCTTTCTTCTGCAGAGCATCTGGTGGTTTTAAACTACTGATGTTGCAGCTAACAGATGCATGTGTAATCCACTACACAGCCCACAAGTGGCCCCTCTAATTTAATAACTAACTATGTTTGTTTGTTTTGCTCTACAGAGTTTTTAAATTAATTTTTTGTTGTTGCTGATATTTGTTTTAGGTACATAATCTGGTGCCAACTGGGGACTTGACAGTATTAAAAGTGAAGGGATGGAGTCTAGTCTGTCAGTTGGGTCATAGCCACTGAGTTCTCTGAATGAGCATGGCCTTCTCCTAAGAATTCTGGGAACTCCTGTATTTCCTTCTTTTAGGGGGAAGACACAATGTCTTGGCTCACTCCCTGAGAGTGAACTCTAGTGACAAGACACATGACTGTATGCCCTAGAAGTTGGAGAAGCCACATAGACCTACCTTGATGCAACCAGGCCCCTGGAGACTGGAAAAGTCATGTGGGGATGCCTGCCAGTGTTGAAATGCTTATACTGCCACTGTATCCAAAGACTTTCTGCCCACTGGTCTGTGATCGTTCTGCACTCAGCATCCTTGTATGTGCTTTGTGAGTCTGAAGAGGACATCATATGTTGGTATCTGACATATGGGCTAATATTGAACTTATGGGCTTGGACTGGACTGAGTTGGGATGCTTCCTTAATGTACAATTACCCTTTATATAAAACTACTCCTTATACACATATGAGTGTCTATGAATTTGTTTCTCTACTCTATCCATGCTAACACAATAATGTTACAGCAAAATGCACAACAAAGTTTTCTCAAAGTACCACTTAGTGAACTTGATTGTATTCTTCAAGGTGTGCAGTCATACTCACCCTCCTTTTCTGAGCTGGTCTTCCATCATTTACAAAATCTCACTTGCTTTTAAGGTTACTATCAAATTTTCCCAGTTGCTTTGGACTCTTTGATCCCATTATCAACTGAATCAATCTACTGCTATCAAATTGATTTTGACTCATTGTGACCTTATCTAGCAGAGCGGATTTGTTTCTTTGGGTTTCCAAGACTATACTTATGAAAGCAGACAGCTTTATCTGTATCCTACGGTGACTTTGAACAGCCAGCCTTGCAATTAGCAACCTAGTGCTTGCTCCATTATTTCAACAGGGGTTATTATTATTAATAATAGATTCCTTAGATATCTATTATTGTAATTGTTTATAAGTATCCATCTGTTTGTAGAGGATATGGCTACCAAAAATGGGCAGTAATTGTGTCTTAGAAGTAGTTTTATCTTTATAGGAATGCATTTCTTTTTTATGATTTCATTGGGGCCTCTTACAGCTTTTATAACATTCCATACATCATTTGTATCAAGTATATTTGTACACATGCTGCCATCTTCATTTCCAAATATTTTCTACTTGAGCCCTTAAAGAATGCATTTCTTGAGAGATGGAAATTTCCTATGAAGGTCAAAATAGTCTGCACATTCATCAAGTGGTAGAACTAAATGTCTGTAAAGTATTTGGAATGCAAGTTGTTGCTTAGAAATTTGAAATTAGAAATACTTTAAAAGAGCCGCACTGAAATAAAAATGTTTGTTGAACTCAGATGTAAAAGGGCAGGCAGCACAAAGTATAAATCAATTTAAGCAATATGTTACTGGTGCCAAAGAACAATTTTATTTATTTATAAAACTTTTGGGTATGATATGACAGTTTACTCAACTTTGGGTAGATTGCCAGGCTGTGGCTTACAGTGTATACTAAATCCAAAGTATTTTCTAATTTAGAACACGTTGAAAACCCTAGAAGCTCTAGCTATTCCATCAAGTTTCATGTGTTCTGGCTGCACTGACTCTATTTCTGTTCTCCAAATAAGCTCTTGTAAATCTCTGTGATCTGAAATTTTTTATTACCTCATTATTTTTTTTTCATTTTGAGTATGTACTCACTGAAAGTGATCCAGTTCTAATATTACTTTAGGTCACAGCTTAAGTGAACTTTCTACCTTTTATTGCTCCCTCCACTTATTTTTAAAATGTACCTTTAATTATTGGAATGGAAAGTCTTAATGTTATATGTTAAGTTACATGTTCCAGAATGGCAGGAAGTACATAAATCCTCTTACATATTCTTGACACTTTCTTAATACTTTTTAATAAAGTAAGTACTGGAAACAAACATTCTTTCTCTCCATCATCCTATTTTCTTAACTCTGTCTCTCATTCTTTTCTTCTCTTATTCTCTACTGTTTTATCCATTCATCATTCATCTGCATGTCCATTGCATGAGACTTTCAGTTCACAAACTCACATGTTCAAATAATATACTTTTTAAATAGCTGTGCATTTTTTGAGACAAATGGTTTGTGCTGAACTGCTATATTTGGAGTTTCAAACCCACCCAGAGATACAATGAAAAATAAAAAAAAGGCTGCCAAGCGATGCAGTGTAATCAAGTTTATACTTAGGAAGATCATAAACAGTAGGATTGCACTGGAATATATGAGTTGCCCACCATAGTTGCAATTGACCGAGTGGAAACGAGGAACAAACAATGACATTCTTTCATAAAACGAAAAACAATTCAATTTATAAGGCACTGTTGTTTTCTCTGGAATGGTATCAAACATTCAGGGGACTTAGGTGTTGACCTTTTGGAGGCAGAGTTTCCCTGTGGTCTGCAGTATTCTTTTCCATATGAACATTCAGTGTGAAGCCAGTCGCCCTTCTGGTCCTTGAGTCTTGGTGTCACTGAAAATTTACAGAAAATTCCATTAGGTCTTGCATTCAGTAGTCTGTGACACAAGTTGTCAGGATATAGTTTTTGTGTGAAATAAGCACTAAGTTGAGTTTGGGGAATATTTATGTGTGATCAGTCATAGGAGTATTTCCTATGTCATTGGCTCCTCTCATGCATACTTTCAAATGATAAATTAAAATGCAATTCATTAAGGCATTCTTTTGTGTAAGATAGAGAATTTCTTGGGTAGTTATAAGATATTAAGTAACCACACAATATTTGAGTAGGTACGATCTACATAAGATATTGAATACTTAGGATAATATATATAATCC
The DNA here is from genome assembly GCA_004026705.1 of Nesogale talazaci. Classification (NCBI taxonomy): domain Eukaryota; kingdom Metazoa; phylum Chordata; class Mammalia; order Afrosoricida; family Tenrecidae; genus Nesogale; species Nesogale talazaci. Next base: position 44,061 of record PVJH01016743.1, read on the forward strand.
TTAGAGACTTTATTTTTTTTCTTTGTCAAAGGGATAGAGGGATCATAAAGTGGACAATAGTATATATGCATTCTTATTTTGAGATTTTTTTAAATATTAGATTTTATGTAATTATAATTTCTATTGTTGCAAAGGAACACCCAGCAAAAGAAACCAACTAGGTTTGTCTACTTTTTAATTGATAGAATAAGTGAGTTAGTCTGGGATGACTAAAGAAACAAATTCATAGATGTGTACAAGAAAAAAGCTTTATATATAAAAGCTTTGAACATTGAGAAAACATCCCAGCCTTATGCAAATTAAGTCCGTAAGTCTGATATTAGGTCATATGTCTTATACCAATCTACAAAGTCCTTTTCACACTCACACAACAAGTGCAATGATACTGAATGCAGGAAGATCACAGGCAAATGGTTGGAAAGTCTTGTGGATCCAGTGGCAGTATAAACATCTCTGCGCAGTTATAAAAATCACATGTCTCTATGTGACTCCTACAGCTTAGGGCACTAAAGTAGCTCATGTGTCTTGTCAGCTGGAATGTCTCCCAGGAAGTGTGCACATGTCCTGTCCAGTAAGTTATTTATCTTCTCAACAACCTCCAAATGAAGTCATCAAGCTGATAACTGATGGACAGGCTAAACTCCACCCCTTCACTCATAATTCTCAAATTGACAACAGATTTTTTAACTACCAGACTAAGCAAATATATTTCTGCGTTTAGTCCTTGAAATTTCAAGTGTGGTGCATTATGAGGGGTTATTAGTTTGGGCCTCACTGAAGTAAAGAATACCTCTTTAGTGTGGAACCACTTGAGGTTAAAAATGAGTTAGATACTCTGCTGCTAACCAAATGGCTCATGGTTTGAACCATCTAGCTACTTCACAGGAAAAAGATGAGGTATATTCTTCTATGGAGATTTTCCATTTCAGAAATCCTAAGGTGCATATGTACACTGTCCTAAGACATTAAGAGTCAGAATCATTAAGAGTCAGAATGAATTATTTGCCAGTTAAGTTGGCCCATATTGTGTACAATATTTGATGTTTGCTTTCAGCTTTCCAGAAGTAGATATAATCTAAAGTTTCTTGTTAATAAAACTAAAAATTGTGAAATATATCCATTACCAGATCAAGGATCACTGGACCTAAAGTCCTATCTTGTAGAACATAATATATGAAATAAAGCATATGCAATATAACATAATTTTAGCATGGAAATGAGTGTCTTAGTTACTCATGTACTATTCCAGAGGTCTAGGAAAGATATCAGACTTGTTCTTCAGTTAATAATATTACTTCTACTTGACTCATGAGGATAGAGTAAGGGCATCCCAAGAACCTGAGAGAGCTGGGGCTTCACATATCCATGTTCATTCTTTACAAGTGCACTGCTACTTCCATATATTGGACACTCAATAGATATTTATTGGACACATAAATAAAGTTATGTCTAGCACACATATATAACTAGAGTTTGTAAATGTGGAAAAATATAAAATTATGCCTAATTATATTAGAATGACTTGTCTTAATTTCAATATAGTTTCTAAACTGTACATCTGCCAGACTAATCCTGGGATGACCCAGAACTTCTTTCTTGTTTACAAGTCATTTAATTAGGTATTCATGATGGCTATTTTTAGCATCTACTGTGGAATTAGCAATCATCTTGGCAGAATAACAGTGCAAAATGTAAAAAGGTGGGGTGAATGAGTTATATTACAAACTGCTATTATTATTGATTATGTCTTCTTAGAAGACTTCTGATTTGATTGAAGATATTTAAAAGCAAACAAATACAACTAGATTACAGTAAGAGATAACAATGATAAAAAAAGTCTCATAACAAAAGAATGTAATTGTTTTATATTATTTGAGTGACTGCCTCTTGGCCCATTTATAGTTTCTCCATGAGTCCAATCAAGTATTCTGAAATAGCTAGCCATTCTTCTCAATGCTACCCATAGCTTGCCCTGATCTACACAGTCAAGTATTCACATAGTCAATAAAACAAAATTTCACATATTTCTGATATTCTCTGTTTTCAGCCAAGTGCCATCTTACAACAGCAATGATATACCACATACTGAGTCCTTATATATATATTTTTGCTTGAATTCTTGGCAACCTCCGGTCAATGCATTGTTGAAATTATTATTTTGTTGTCTTCAGCAAAATATTACTTGAATTTGATGTTAATTGCATTATTTTAAACTTTCTAAATTCTGTTAGGTCACTTTTCTATGAAATTCTTTCTGTTTAATTAGGCCAGATATCTTCCCCATTTCTTTTCATAAATGAGTGAGCGCTTCCAGTGCTACATCAGATTCTTGAAGCATTTTAGAAGGTATTCTGTGAATTTCTGAAATCTATTTTTCACCTATGCCTTCTACTAGTTACTCTTGAGGCATTTAAAAAACTTTTACATTCTAGATTTCTCATGACATTGTTTATTACAATACTCTTGATTTGTATATTTTTTTATGAATGCTTTTTGGGACAATCAGGATTTTCACAAAGACATATCACTTACATTTATGAAAAATTATCCGCAAATGGTGTGTATAATATCCCTTAGGGCATATTTTAAATTTTCAACCAAAATATTGAATATATCTATTGTTATTTCAGGAGTGGGTTGGTGAGGGAAGAAAATATTTGACTTAGATATAAATCTTTGAAGAAATACATCATGGATTCATTATAACCATAGAGATGTAATTGTCTGATAACATTTACAAAAACAAACCCAAAAGAGATTTTTTTAAAGTGAGAACATAAATTAGCATCTAATTCCAAAGATACATTTATATTTCATGATTTCAAATAAATTATAATCCATAGAATGGAAGCTGAATATTCCTCAGAGAAGTAAAAATGTCATCACATTGTTTTGTCTGGAATGGTGCCCAATAGACTTCTGCAGCTGTGGAGAATAGAGGGGGAGGGTATTCAAAGGTTAAATAGTCTTGCTTCAGAAGGACATCCTACTGTTTTAGAAAATGCTTCAAAAGAAAGGTCAGTGTTTAAGAAGTCATCCAAAGGAATATGTTAAACCTATGAAAAATCTTTTTCTGTGTTTTCCTATTTAGCTCTTTCTCAATTGATACTTTTCTCTTCAGAACCACATTAGACAAGTTCTGTGAAAGAAAAGGAAGATTCAAACTTTACTGCCTGATTTATTACAGCTATTCTACCTTATTTCTTATACCCCTACAGTCAATATTTGAATTGGAAATATATGTACCCTGTGAGATATTCCTAAACTGTGCCAAATAACTTATCTGAAACTTAAAAAAAGTTATTATCAATTAATAATTTTCTTTCTACCTCATTGTTACCATATTCAGTGGCATCCTGGCGTTTTCCAACTATTTTTAATAATAAGTTTTCATTTAAGATTTCATTCAAGAAGGGCTGAGCTCCGGTGGCATAGTGATTGAGTGTGGAACTGTGGTCCATTGGCTTGGCAGTTCAAATCCAGCAGCAGCTCTCCGGGACCAAGGCTGAGTAGCTCAAACGACCACCAGAGGGCAGTGATGCCTCCCCAAAGATTTAATTCAAGGAAATATACTAAGGAATGTTAAATATAAGCCAATTGACCTCAAGGACTCAGCATATTAATTTTTTAATATCCTAATATCTACACATACTATACTTACTACATCAAAATGCATGCTGATCTAAAATTTCAAGAAATAAAGAAGTAAATAATTTCTTCATAAATCAATATTGAACTTCAAAAATAAAAGCATTGTTGTTTCTTAAATATGTAATAAGAAGCAGTCATTATGACTTCTAGTATTATAATGATAATTTTTCTCTATATTATTATAATTCTTAAGAATTTGCCAAGTGCTTGACTCTTATTTTGGCTCATTAGACTATGATGACCTTTTTATGCATTATTTAACATACAGTTGTAAAAACAAGCACTTTTTCAAGGGCTGTGTCTTTTTATTCTCCTACTCCTCTCAAAAAAACTCAGAAAAATGGAATTAAAAGATAATGGATTTTTGCCATGCACTAATTGGAATAACAATTGAAATGCTTCTGCAAATTGATGTAACATTGAAAACATTCACTTGTCTATACCGGGAAATTTGAATGACAGCGACTTGGCCAACAGACTGGAAGAGGTCTATATTTGTCCCCATTTTAAAACAATGTGTCTCAACAAAATTCTCAAACTACAGAATAATATCACATATCATATGCCAGTAAATTGTTACTGAATTATCATCCAACATTGGCTATAGCAATATATTGACAGCGGACATCCAGAGGTCCAGGGTGCATTCAAAAGAGGATGTGGAACTGGAAACGTCATTGCTGATGTCAAATGGATCTTGGCTTAAAGCAGAAAACACCATAAAGATGGTGACTTGTCTCTTATAACTATGCAAAGGCATTTGACAGCATGTATCATAAAAAATATGGATAAACTTAACCTTCATTGTGCTCATGTGAACCTTGTACATGGATCAAGAGGCAATTGTGCAAATTGAACAAGGGGATACTACAGGGTTCAAAATCAAGAAAGGAATGCATCAGGTTAACATTCTGCCATCATACTTATTCAATCTTTATCCTGGGTAAATTATCAGAGAAACTGGAATGAAAAAAAAATGTAGCATGTGAATTGGAGGAAGTCTTACTAACAACCTGTGATATATACAGATGTCACGACCTTGCTTGTTGCACGTGAGAAGGACTTGAAGCACTAGCCAATGAAGATCAAGGAAGGTAGCCTTTGGTATGGATTGCAACTCAATGCAAAGAAGAACAGAATCCTAACCGCTGAATTACTAGGTAACATGATAAATGGAGAAAAGATTGACATTATCAGTAATGTATTTTCATGTTTAGAAGATGCAGTCTGCTTACAGAAGCAGCGGTCAAGTGATCCAGATAAGTTCCGTTAGACGAATCTATTGCACAGTTCTGGAAAGCAAGGATGTTACTCTGAGGATTAAGGAGTAACTGACCCAAGCCATAGTATCTGTAATTGCCTCATATGCATGAAAGAACTGGACATCGAATAAAGAAGACCAAAGAAGAATAAATTAATTTGAAATGAATTGTGCCAGAGAAGAATATTGAAAGTGCCATGGACTGCTAAAGAACAGAGCAGTTTGTCTTAGGAGAAGAGCTGGGGTGTTCCTTAAAAGCACGGATGTCAAGACTTCCTATTTTGTATTTTGATCCTATTGTCAGGAGAGACATTGTTATCAGGAAAGGAGCATCATGCTAGGTAAAGTAGAGGGGCAGTTAAAAAAACAAATGAAGAAAGCGTTCAAGGCGATGGATTGGCATAGTGTCTACAGCAACGGCCCCAAGCATGAGAACAAAGGTGAGGATTGCGCAGGACTGGACAATAGTTTGTTTTCTGGGGCATAAGATCACTACGAGTCAGAGCAGGCTCTGTGACAACTAACAGCAAGAAACTTAACCTCTTATAGCCTCCAACTACCGATCTCCAGCTCCATTGCCCTTTGATTTTTATTTGCCTAACTTTTTTCATTTCCCAAACTCAGGTAATATTTTCTGTAAGCAATAGGAAAAAATATAAGCCATTAATATTTGTTGCAACATAAACAAATATGAAATGTGTATATTGT
>PVJH01016744.1:0-49668 GCA_004026705.1 Nesogale talazaci
GATAGGCTTACAAGCCACTCCACGTTTCTTATCACACAGGTGAATTTTAAGTGTAACAGGAGACCTCATGGGTGCTCTCTTTTCTCTCTCGGCAGGTGAGAATGAGATGGTGATCATGAGACCTGGCAACAAATATGAGTACAAGTTCGGCTTTGAGCTTCCTGAGGGGTAGGTATCAGCTGAATACATCTCTGGGCTCTTCTGTCGTGAGCACTTCGCCCCTCTCTTGATCGCGCGTGGTGGTGGGTGAACATTTACAAAAATAACTGTGTGCTTTTTCTTCCCACAGGCCTCTTGGAACATCTTTCAAAGGAAAATATGGCTGTGTGGATTACTGGGTGAAGGCTTTTCTCGATCGTCCCAGCCAGCCAACCCAAGAGATCAAGCAGAACTTTGAGGTGATGGACCTCGTGGATGTCAATACCCCGGATCTGATGGTGAGATTCATTATAAGCTTCTGATCTTCTGGGTCTTGGTAGTGAGACATCAGTAAATTGAAGTCTTTTAAGTTCAAGGTGGGAGGAAAAGCCGCTGCTTCTAAGGACTGCAAAAGACTAGAGCCTGGGGAAGCTCTAGAAATTCTGACAACATCCTTTTCCCTTTCCCATTCTCCATAGGCACCTGTCTCTGCTAAAAAGGAGAAGAAAGTTTCCTGCATGTTTATTCCTGATGGGCGGGTGTCTGTCTCTGCTCGAATTGACAGAAAAGGATTCTGCGAAGGTAAAAAAAAAACCTATTGTTTAACGGGGCTTGAAGGTATTCACAGGAACTAGCTTTGGGGGTGAAGGGAGAAGTGGAGGGAATGTCATAAACCATCCTGGGGATCAACGAACAAATCTTCCGTCCTTCTCACCGCTAGGTGATGAGATTTCCATCCACGCCGACTTTGAGAATACGTGTTCGCGAATCGTGGTCCCGAAAGCTGCCATTGTAGCCCGGCACACTTACCTTGCCAACGGCCAGACCAAGGTGCTGACGCAGAAGCTGTCCTCCGTCCGAGGCAATCATATCATCTCGGGCACGTGCGCTTCATGGCGCGGCAAAAGCCTGCGGGTGCAGAAGATCAGACCTTCCATTCTGGGCTGCAACATCCTTCGCGTGGAGTACTCCTTACTGGTGAGCCGAGGAGTGGGCGTAGCGCGGGGAAGCATTTCTCCACTTGTCTCCACAGCGGTGGTCTTTCTTCCAGACCCCTTGACTGACAGATGGCTGTCTTTTCCAGATCTATGTTAGTGTTCCTGGCTCCAAGAAGGTCATTCTTGACCTGCCCCTCGTCATCGGCAGCAGGTCCGGGCTGAGTAGCCGAACCTCTAGCATGGCCAGCCGAACCAGTTCAGAGATGAGTTGGGTCGATCTGAACATCCCAGATACCCCAGAAGGTGAGTCAGACCTCCAGCCTGTTCTTCCCCGTTGGGTCTGGTGTTTGGGATGATGCGTTTGCAGTGTTTTTCTCCGCCAGGCTTCTTAACGCCACGTTTTCTCTTCCCAGCTCCTCCTTGCTATATGGACATCATTCCTGAAGACCACCGCTTAGAGAGCCCCACCACCCCTCTGCTCGATGACGTGGATGGCCCTCCAGACAGCCCTATTTTTATGTATGCTCCTGAGTTCAAGTTCATGCCACCACCTACTTACACCGAGGTGAGCTTGGTCATCCTTAGCTGCAGTCCTCCCCCCGGGGGTCGGCTGACTTGGGCTCCTCCGCCGGCCCACCTTTGCAGTTTTCACTCAGGGGTCTCCTTCTGTCTTCCCAGGTGGATCCCTGCATTCTCAACAACAATGTGCAGTGAGCGAGCGAGAGAAAAGAAGCAACTGTGCCAGCCTGTTTCTTTCTGACCCTCTTCTTGGACTCTGGTGTTTTCAGAGACTTGATGGTCTCTGCAGCGGGCTCTGGGCCACCCGGCCTCTCACGGTCATCTGCTGGGCCTTAAGCAGTGTGGACTCGACCCGAGCCGGCGCCGATTCCGGGCTGTGTGATGGATGGGTTTAAAAACACACTAGGGAAAGGCAGGCCTGCCTGATTTTCTAAGATCACCTTGATTTTCAGTTTTAAGTCAAGGGTGGGAATGGCTTTCTGACAACCTTCCCAAGGTTTTCGCGGAGAGGTTACAGATCATGGTAAACAACCCCCGACTTTGAACCTCTGTGCCATGTCGAACAGAGTCGATTTAGCACAGTAGAGACATGGGGACTTGGAGGTGTGAGTGGCCAAAACTTTGGGAAAGGGGGTTCTTAAAAATCAGTGTTTACCCTTATATACTTAATTGTAGAAGAAGTGGAAATGAAAACATCCAGGGCTGACTTGGTTGAGGCTTTAGAGCTTTTCCTGTGAATTCAAGGGAGGAACCCTCAATTATTATTGTACAGAATGGACTCTCTAACCAGGCTTCGAGCTGTAATTAGGCCCCACCAAGTCCGAAAAGCCGTTTTAAAAGTCGGTTGCACTTTGTTCTCCTGTTGCAAACATTCTCAAGGGAGATGGTGTTTCTTTTTCACCTGACCCCTTACAGTCGGTTCTAAGGTGATGCTCCCATGTTAGCACCTGGCAGGTTTCCTTCTCTACCCACCCCCACCCCCGCTCCCCATCTCTAAGCTCAGTTTAGTCTGCCAGATCTCTGGAAGTAAGCACAAGGATCACATCAACAACAAAAAAAGTGTTGCCCTTAACCACTCTTGATGCTTTCGTTCCAGTGTACAGAATGACGTGATTCTGACACGCTAATCATGTGAGAAGGTTGCTGCTGCCAGCCTTGCCCCCTGTGACTTTTCTAAACCCAAGAAGAGACTCTAGATTAAGATGCCCAAACACTGTGATCAGAGCCTCTGGATGCTGCTGGCGGAAACTAGCGGGTGGGTCTTCCCAAAGACCCCCGGGCTCCCTTCCTGCTCGGCTTGGAGCCCCGGGATATTGACGGGCCCTCCCACGCCAGCCCTTGGTCACCCCCCTCTTCCCCCCACAGCTACAGCACTTTGTTCACTGCCCTGTGTCAGTGCACTGAGCCCTTCTTTCCCTGAGAATTCTGCAGCTAGAAAATATGTGGGCTGAAGGTGATTCTCATTTTGTTTTTTTAATTGTATATCTTTTTGTATGATAAAACTATATTTTGTACTTAACCAGATATATTTTCACTCCAGATGGGAATATTCTTTGTAAAAAATAAATGTTTTTTTAAGGCACAATGTTGTTTGTGTTTTTGTCCGAGAGAGCATGAGAGAAGTGATTAAGGAAGGGGTCCTGAAGGCGTTCACACTGTTGAAGGTTATGTAGCGAGGACAATTGCTGAGGACTTTGAAGAGTGCGGCTGGTGGGTTTGGGGGATGGAGAGGGAAGGAGTGGGAGCTGCATTGTTTCCCTTCTCATTGTGCTGAGTCTGCCCAGGGTCAGCTCGTTTCCGACATCACATCGGTAGCTAATGAATGAGCAACTCCCTTTGGCAGTGCATGAACGCAAAATAGAAGACTACGGATTGTGAAGGCATTTAGAAAAAGAGTCCAGATTCCCCTTTCTTGATACACTATGAACTTTACATAGGGTTTCTCTGACACATCAGGGAGTCCCATGTGTACGAAAGACTGTCTTTCCCCGGAGTGTTAAATGACTGATTTTTCAGGCGTAGACCACCCAGCCATCCTAAGAAGTCTTTGGGTTTGCTCTTAAGTGCATTAGCCACACCTGGTCGAATCTCTTCAGGAATTAGAACTAAGACTATTAACATCTCTCAAGACGGCTATTGACTCCCACTAGCTACGGGCAAGGGTCTCCAAGTTGCCTTATTTTTTTATTTTTTGTGGGCATCACTGCCCCCTGGTTGGAGTAGGAAGCCCAGCCTTGCTCCTGGAGAGCTGCAAGACGTGAACCACCGACCCTGTGGGCCGCAGTCCCGCACTCAAACCACTGCGCCACCGGGCCTCAGCCTCCTCGTTGCCTTGTTAGCACGTCGGATCATTGTAACCTTGGTGTTGCTGGGTCAAAGCGTACTTGGTCAGCTGACCTTGACCGGCGGTTCTCAGCCTGTGGGTTGCGACCTCTTTGGGGGGGCAATCAATTCTTCAACAGGGGTCGTCCGATTCAAAACGGTAGCAAAATTGCAGTTAGGAAGTAGCGATGACAATTTTGCGGCGGGGAGGTCACCACATGAGGAACTGTATTAAAGGGTCAGGACATTAGGAAGGCTGCAAACTACTGCTCTAGTTCCAGCCTGCGTCTGTTCTAGGCGCAAGTATCTGGCTTTTTCCAGGACAGACATTTCTTCCCTGGCTTTTTAAATATTGAAAGTGGTCTTTCCTTTCTTATTATTTGTATTTTTATCTTTATATTATTTTCTCATTATCGCTTTATTTTCATTTTGTTTCTTATCATTTCTGTTGTGTTTCCCAGCCTATGAAGCACAGACAGTGGCTACAGGGGTTTGTTGGGGATTTGGGGAATGCAGTGGGAGATAGGAAGTGTGAGGGGGTTGGGGGAGTTAACAGTGAGGTGGGAGGAAGCACTAGGTCTGATTGTGTGATTACACAACTAATTTTAAAAGTGATTTGACTGGGCTGAGCCCCGGTGGCGTAGGGGTTGTGCGCGGGACTGCGGCCCACTGGGATGGAGGTTCAATTCCAGCAGTGGGGCTGGGCCTCCTACTCCCACCACCGGAGAGCAGTGATGCCCCCCCCAAAAAAAAAAACATAACTGTAATTGGCCACTGTTGGAATCAGACAACCCCTGTGAAAGGGATGTTAGACCCAGAGAGGGGTCTTGATCCACAGGTTGAGACAAAGAACTGCGCCCATGGCTTTCTGAGACTTGAGGTTCTATGAGGCGGAGAGTCTCGTCTTTCTCCTGTGTTAAGGGCTAGTGGTTTCAAACTGCTGGCTTTACAGTTAGTATCCTAAGCCACCAGGGCTCTTTGAAAACAGCCACTCTTTTTTTATTTTTAATGCCCATCTTCCTCTTACCCAAACACAAAATCAGAATTCAGTAAATGTTTGCTGAATGTTCAACCCCAACCTTATCCCTTAGAATAGGCTTCTGCGGTTCTGTTTCCTCCTTGTAGAATAATAATAGTTGATAGGAGGTTCCACCTTTCATTCAGGTGACTTTCACTCTTCCTAAAGGAGTGACTGGGGTAGGAGGTAGGGAGCAACAGACTTCCTGACTGCTGGCTCATGGAACTCCTTGGAGACAGATCTTGGGGCCCCTGGTGGCACCGAGGAGTGGGGGTTGGGTTGCTAGTGTCATCCCAAGGTCAGCAGTTAGAAACCCGCAGGTGCTCCTCAGGAGATAAAGGAGGCTTCGACTCCCTAAGAAGTGAGCGGGTCGGAAGCCCACGGGGGCACTTCTACCCTGTCCTAGAGGGCCACTGTGCGGTGACAGGACAGTGAGTTTGGTTTGGTTCGGACAGATCTCAGCCTGGTGGCAATGTCTTTCCGTGTTGCAAGTTGATGTGCCCCCATGAGGGAATGAATCCCTGTGAGCCAGAATGGATTCCACAACTGTGCACTTGGGGCTAGACAGTGTTAGTCCAGCATCTTACTCTTTTACGGGTCTCCACATACTACTTCTAAACCACGGCTGGAAGTCCCACATGAAATCAGTGTGAATTAAACAAGGGGAACTTTAAAAGACCATTTCCCTTTCCTTTGTTTAGTGCTCTCCTTCTCATTAGTGCTTTTGTTTTTTCCTATTTCTCCCCACTTTTTTTTCCCCTTCACACAGGTGACCATGGGGGGGGGGGTCTCCCGATTGCCATGGTGACTCACCTGGGCCCCTTGCCTCCTCTCTTCGCACCTTTTAAAGACTCTGGTGGCTCCTCCCCTCCTCAACTGGGACCAGGAAACTGGGGCAAAGTTGATGGAAAAGTTCTTCCCGAAGCTTGTTTTCCAGGGACTGGCGGGGTGGAGCAAGGGCGGGGGCAAGCTGGAGGGCAGGACAAGAGGGATGGGAGAGGGTGGGAGGGAAAGCCTGCGCCTGCTGTTGACAGACACGGCTCGCTGCTGGCACCTGATACGAGGAGGCCCCGAGAGAGGAGAGAGTACTGACACCCAAGGCCTCTTAGAGATTTGATGCCGGAAAGACCAGGACATAGGCACTCCTCCTAACACCTCAGCGCCCTTCATCCAGAACTACCCAATAGGGAACTTCCCAGCTCTCTCTCTGGCAGCCACTGGCACATGCAGCCAACCGAGCGTTGAAACAGGGCTGCTCTGACAAGATGAAGCGAAGTCCAGGCCTTTCAGGTAATTAATTCTACCTGCCTCCTGCGACCAGTGATCATTAGCACAAGCCCAGGAAGGAAGGAGGCAGCTGTAACTACTCTCCCCAAGGGAACCCTCTCTCCCTTAGGCTTCCATCGACTTCCTTTTTCTGTGCACACCCGGCTTCTACTCCACCTCGGAGTGCGGCCTGGCTGTTTCTCCATGGAGTGAGGGGGTACTTTGGGTCTTCCTTTGTGTGTCTTCTAATGTAAAGTGACCGGCTTTTAATCAGGATACCATTGACGGGGGTGAGGGTTGTGTGTGTGTGTGGGGGGGGTGTTCTTGATTAAAAATTTGGTCTATAGGGCTGAGCCCCGGTGGCGGAGTGGTTGTGCGCGGGACTGCGGCCCACTAGGATGGAGGTTCAATTCCAGCAGCGGCTCCACAGGAGCAAAGGCTGGGTCTCCTGCTCCCACCACCAGAGGGCAGTGATGCCCCCCAAAAACAAGACAAACAAACAAAAAATTTGGTCTATATGGAGCAACAAAAATTTTCACAGAACGCAAAAATAGTATTGTAATATATTTAATTTTTTTTTTTTTTAGGCATCACTGCCCTCTGGTGGTGGGAGTAGGAGGCCCAGCCTTTGCTCCTGTGAGCGGGAATTGAACCTCCATCCCAGTGGGCCGCAGTCCCGCGCACAACCACTACGCCACCGGGGCTCAGCCCATAATATATTTAATTTTAAAATGCTGCGGGACGTTGAGAAATGGTAAAAAAGCGGGACGTCTGGTCACTTTTTCTAATTGTGTAGATGTGTGGCGAAATATGTGTAACACATCGTTTGCCTTTCAACCATTTTTAATTGCAGCTGCTGTACTGCGTTCAACCATCGCCAGGTCTTTCCGTGTTTCTGGAGCTGAATCCCGGGCTGAGCCCCGGTGGCGTAGTGGTTGAGTGCGGGACTGCGGCCCACTGGGTTGGAGGTTCAAATCCAGCAGCAGCTTGCTGCGTAGCTTCCACGACCACCAGAGGGCAGTGATGTCCCCCCCAAAAACAAACAAAACCAAAAAAAAGAGCTGAATCCCGCATATAGAGGAGATGGCGTTCTGAGTATCCTTTATTCATGAAGCCCAATCTGATTTCAGAAGGAGGCAGAAAGAAAGCTCTCTGGGGAGGGAAAGGAGCCAGAGGAAGTAGAATGAACAGGAAATAAGTAGGTATTGTGCGTCCTAAACCATCGCTCATAAATCATAAACCATTGTAATGTAATCAGCCCTATCTTAAAACAGCTGGTCTGGGGACTCTGGATAAGCAGACGGCTTCCACAGTGGCTTTGGCGTCTCTACGAGTGATGTTTCAGGGTACAAATGAGACCTCGATCACAAAGGTAATTTAAGGAGAACATGTATTGTCTTTTAAAAATAGTTTTATTGGCATATACTGCACATACCATTCCATTTATTCATTCAGTCATAGGAAGGGGTACTCCCCAGAAGGAAAAAAGCTCCTCTGGGTGGAGTTTGTAGAAGGACGCACTGCCCACGAGCAGAGAGCTTGGAGCTGCTCCCCTTGGAAGGGTCTCTGGACACAGTGAAAGTTTTCATATGTCTGGTTTTGCTCGCGCCTCATTTTTTGTGGTGGCCGATTTAACGGAGAAGCGTGAGGCTATGAAAATGTGTCCCCTGCTTGGGAAAATGCTGCAGAAACGATTGTGAGATGGACTACAACTTCCAAGGAGAGCGCTGTGGGGAAAACTCAACTGGAGAAGCAGTTTTCCCATTTCCCAAAAGAGGAAATGTCGATTGATGACAAACCTCATTCTGGACGTCTATCGACTGAGCAAAGGGACAAAAAATGTCCACCAAATATATGTGTTTGTGCTCACAACAGACCACTGGAGAGATGGAAAATTTATCTGGACTATCTTGGAGCTCAGTTCAGTGAATTTTAACTAAAGATTCGGGAAGGAGAAGGGTTGCAGAAGAATTTGTACCTCGGGGTCTGACTGACCAGGAAAAAGAGCTTCTGGGAATAGACCATGCTTTGAAAGAACAACTCTGAAGGGACCCAGACTTTTCCCCCAAGGTCATTACGGGTGACAAGACATGGTGTTATTCTTGCAAGCTAATAGCAAGCGTCATCAAGCCAGGGGCAGAAGCCATCGTCACCTTGCCCCCAGACAGCTCATCAAGTGAGGTCAACGATCAAGGCGATGCTCTTGTGTTTCTGAGGGGAGGGGGCTAGATAGTGCATCTGCAGTTCATCCCACCAGGGCAGACGGTTCATCAAACTATTCAGAGGTTTTAAAAGATTGCGTAACGATGTGGGACTGAGGGCTGAGCCCCGGTGGCGTAGTGGTTGTGTGCCGGATTGCGGCCCACTGGGGTGGAGGTTCAAATCCAGCAGCAAGGCTGGGCCTCCTACTCCCACCCCAGAGGGCAGTGATGCCCAAAAACAAAACAAAACAAAAAAACAATAATGTGGGACTGAAAAGACTGGATTTGTAGCTAACAGGTGACTGGTTTTGCCACCATGACAATATACTTGCTCACAGAGCCGTCTCAGTGTGCCAGGTTTGGGCAAAAACAGCCTGCCTCCCATGCCCCACGCCCTTTGCTCACCTGACCTAATTCTGTGCGACTTCTTTCGGTTTCCAAGAATGAAGAGGGACATGAAAAGACAGCGACTGAGGACTTACAAGAGGTAAAGAAAAAAAAACAAGGGAGGTGCTGTCAGCCATCCAAACAGATGCGTTTGAAAAATGTTTCCAAGAATGGAATTGCAGATTGACAAATGTATTAAGTGTAAGGGAGAGCACTTTGAAGGAGATATGGTTGTTGTTTTTTGTTTTTTTTTTAATTTTTTTAATTTTTTTTTATTTTAGGCATCACTGCCCTCAGGTGGTGGGAGTAGGAGGCCCAGTCTTTGCTCCTGTGGAGCTGGAATTGAACCTCCATGCCAGTGGGCCGCAGTCCCACGCACAACCACGACGCCACCGGGGCTCAGCCCTTGTTTTAAAAAATTATATACATAGCTTTTTTGAGGAGTAAAACCTAGTTTTTTGGGGGGTACCCCCTAATACTATGAGGATTTGTACAGTCATCCCCACGATCAATCACAGAACATCTCTGGTACTCACTCTTGTTCCAACACTTGTCTGCCATTTTTTTTCTTGGCACTGGGGTGGCTTGTGTGCTGTTTTTGCCTGGCAGCTATGTCACTTCAAATGTCAGCAGGGTGACCCAAAGTGAACAGATTTCCGTGGAACTCCCAGCCTAAGAGCAGAGCGTGAAGAAGGTATCAGTTGCCCATTTCAGAGGAAGTAACCGCTGAAAACGTTATGTACAGCATAGAAACACAGATTCTGAAGGCTCGTGAATGCAAGCAGAGCATTCTCAGAGATTGTGCCAGAGGGTGGCTCCTAAGGTCAGAGGGTCCACAAAGTGGGACACAGGAGGACTGCTTTCTCAAATTAGAATCGACCTTGGTGACGGGCGCGGAGGAAAGCTTTCAGAGTCTTCCTTTTGCTGATGGTGCAGAACTCATAACGAGCAGAAACAGCTGGAAACACCTACTAACAGCTGAAGTGGGGAATACATGAGATGTGACTCTGAAAACTGGAATTTGTAGAAAGTGGAACACATACTGATTGATATTCTAGGCGTTTGTGAGCTAAAATGGACTGGTATTGGCTATTTGAATCAGAAAACCATATGACTTCCTAGACCGGGAATGACATAATCAAAAGGAATATCATTGCATTCATTGTCAAAAGGGCATTTTAAGATCTTTCTTGAAGTACAATGTTGTCTGTGTTAGGATTATGTCTATCTGCCTTCGGGGAAATCCGATCCATACGAATTTGTGATGCAAATTTATATACCAACCATGAAAGGTAGTGATGGAGAAGTTAAAGAAACCTACTCATGTCCTCAACCAAAAATTGATCAAAAATGCAGTCAAGATGCATTGATAATTATTGGCAATTGGAATGCAAACCTTGGAAATAAAGAAGGGGCAGTAGTTGGAACATATGGTCTCGACGATAGAGATTAATTTGGATATCACATGATAGAATTTCACAAGGTCAGTGACTTGTTCATATCTTTTTTTTTGGGGGGGGGGCATCACTGCTCTCTGGTGGTGGGAGTAGGAGGCCCAGCCCCACTGCTGGAATTGAACCTCCGTCCCAGTGGGCCGCAGTCCCGCACACAGCCACTACGCCACCGGGGCTCAGCCCTGTTCATATCTTTTTCAACAACACAAATGGCATCTGTGCACATGGACTGCTCCAGATGCAATACATAGAAGCCAAATTGATTACATTTGCGGGAAGACACCATGGAAAAGTTCAGTCTCAGCACCTAAAACCAGGCCAGGGGTTGACTATGAAACAGACCACCAATTGTTCATATGTAATTTCAGGATCAAGCTGAGGAATATTGAAACAAGCCCATGAGACTCGAAAATATGACTTTGAGTCTATCCCACCTGAATTTGAGAACATCTTGAGAACAGCTTTGCTGCCTTGAACACTAACCAGAGAAGACCTGATCAGCGACGAGAGGATCAAAGCATCATGGATGAAGAAAGCAAGAGGTCATCAAAAAGACAGGCAAGAAAGACAAGCTGAAAGGGCACGTCAGAAGAGAGTCTGAAACTTGCTTTTAATTGGAGAGGAGCTAAAGCACATGGAGAAACGATGACGTCGAAGAGTTGGACAGAAAATTTCAGAGGACAGCTAGAGAAGACGAAGAAAAATATTATACTGAGGGCTGAACCCCGGTGGCGTAGTGGTTGTGCGCGGGACTGCGGCCCACGGGGACGGAGGTTCAATTCCAGCAGTGGGGCTGGGCCTCCTACTCCCACCGCCGGAGAGCAGTGATGCCCCAAAAACCAATATATATATATATATATATATATATATATATATATATATATATTTAATGATGTAGGATGTGTCAAGGGAGGGGGAAAGAACACAGAGTCGTTGTACCACAAAGAACTAGTCTGCAGTCCACTGTCTCAGAGTTCAAACTGCACTGAGGGCATTAGCCACGGAGAGTCTCCAGGAACTGATGACATTCCAATTGAAATGTTTCCAGAAGCTGATGAAGCGCGGCCAGCACTTACTTGTTTATGCCAGGAAATTTGGGAGACAGCTGTTTGGCCAACTGACTTGAAGCGATTCATATTTGTGCCCATTCCAGAGAAAGGTGACCTAACAGGAGGCTCAAATTAGAGAACAATATCACATGCAGGTAAAATTTTGCTGAAGATCATCCAGCAACGATTGCAGCAGGACATTTAAAGGTATTTTTTTTGGGGGGGGGCATCACTGCTCTCCGGTGGTGGGAGTAGGAGGCCCAGCCCCGCTGCTGGAATTGAACCTCCGTCCCAGTGGGCCGCAGTCCCGTGCACAACCACTACGCCACCGGGGCTCAGCCCCATTTAAAGGTATGATCAGAGGTCCAGGCAGGCTTCACAGGAGGCCATTGAACAAGAGAGATGATTGCTGATGTCAGATGGATCTTGGCTGAAAACAGAGAAGACTAGAAAGGTGTTTACTTGTGTTACATGGACTCTTCCAAGGGATTTGAATATATGGGTCATAACAAATTATAGATGGCCTTGAGAAGAATGAGGTTTCCAGAACAAATAGTCGTGCTCATGTTGAACGTGAACCTGGATCAAGAAGCAGTTGCGCAAACAGCACAAGGGAACGAAGGCATGGTTTAAAATCAGCAAAGATGTGTGTCAAGGTTGTGTCCCCTCCCCATCCTTCTTCAAGCTGTATGCTGAGCAAATCATTGAAGAGGAATGAGGCATGAGGACTGGAGGAAGCTTTATTAATATTATTATTAATAATATGAAGATGATAAACCATGACTAGCTGAGAAAGTGAAGGGAACTTGAAGCACTTGCTGAGGAAGAGCAAGGATTGCGGCCTTCAAGATGGATCACGAACCAGTGCAATGTAAACCAAAATCCTCACGATTTGGACCAATAGGCAACATCATGGTATTTTCCATTGCCCTCGTACACATGTGAAAGTTAGACACGGAATAAGGGAGTCCAGAGAAGAGTTGATGCGTTTAAATTGTGGTGCTGGCAGAGGATATTACAATTACGACGGACTACCAAGGGGACAAAATTTTGTCTTGGAAGAAGTACGGCAAGGATGGCAAGACTTCATCTGACATACTTTGGACATGCTAGAAACCAGTCCCTGGAGAAGGACATTGTGCTTGGGAAAGTGGAGGGACAGTGAAAATGAGGGAGACCCTAGACAAGATGGATTACCATGGTGGTGGCAATGGGCTGAAGGATGGGGACAATTGTGATGATGTCCCAGGACTGAGTAGCATTTCATTCGGTTATGCCCAGGCTTGCTAGGGGGCAGGATCAATGCTATGGCGCTTAACAACAACACTCATCTTTTTTTGGGGGGGGGGCATCACTGCCTCTGGTGGTCGTGGGGGCTACCCAGTGCTGCTCCTGAGAGCCGCCGCTGGATTTGAACCGCCAAACCCGCGGGTCACAGTCCCGCATTCAACCACTTAGGCCACCGGGGCTCAGCCCTACCAACACTCATCTTAAGAGAGGCAGAGACAGCACAAAGACACAGAGACATCATTTCGATGAGGAAGGCCATTAGCATGAGGTAAAAATGGTACCCAAGGGTTTGCTGAGGTTCCGAATTTTGAAAAGGACGTGGGCGGGCAAAGGAAACGCTCACAAAAGCATGATTGGCAGCACATCAATCCATCCAATGATAGGTAGGAGTACGGAAGCCGTGAGTGGGACACAAACATTGCTAGAAAGAAGGCTTACAATATTAACCCAGGTCCTGTGACCAAGGCAAGCAGGGCGAGAGGGATAGGGCACGACTCACAACTATGTGATGCCCTGCAAGGTGACCTCCATCCAAGAAGCACCCCGGCAAGCCCTTCAGAAAGACTGTCCCCCTGGGCTGGCTGGTCGGCTGGGGAGGTAATCGACTTTCCAAGACACTTGGTCATTTGTCCATGAACTCTTTGAAGCTCCTTGGACGATTAAAGAGAACTCAGCTAGGGCTGCTCTCAGTCAGAAAAGCCAGCGGTCAGGGGGAAGAGGAAGACCCTGGAGGAAAGGTACAGACAGAGCGGCTGCAATCATGGCTCAGCAGAACTACAGCTGGGAGGAAGGATGCCTCGGCCCCGGGCAGTGTCTTGTCTTGTCTGGTCAGAACTGACTCAGCAGCATCTCCCACCAACAGGATGGTTCAGAGTGGACTTGATGACATTTTCAAGCTGGTTCAGCATATGGACCCTGGAACCCAACTGTCAAAATTCAAATCCCACCCCTTAACCGGGTGTGGGAACTTGGGCAGTGCACTGTGGGTAAAGATCCTTTCTGGGCGTAGTGGTTGAGTGCTGGACTGCGGCCCAGAGGGTTGACGGTTCAAATCCAGCAGCAGCGCTCCAGGAGCAAGACAGGGCTTCCTACTCTCACCAGGGCAGTGATGCCACCAAACAAACAAACAAACAAAAAAGACCCTCTCTGTGCTTGACTAAGAAGGTCTGGTGCACTAAGTGTTGGTTACTATCTGAGAGATCAGCTCGTCACACCAACCCCCAATCTGCTTCCAGGATGGCTTCCCGCCTCTGCAGTCACCCTGGGAGCAGCACTCCCCTGTCCCGCCAGGTTGCTGTGAAGCTGAGTAGACCGTAAGACTTTGGCAATGGATTTGGTGGGGTAGGTGCTATCATTTATTCATCTGTAAATACAGGAGTCCTGGTGATGTTGGATGGGTCTTGGACTGAAAACTACCAGATTGCCAGGACAAATCTACCAGCGGAGTGAGAGAAATGAGACCACCTAAAGGTTAACAGCCTCTGAAATCTTATACAAGGGGGAGCTGAGCCCTGGTGGTGTAGTGGTTGTGGGCGGGACTGTGGCCCACAGGCTTGGTTGGTGGTTCAACTCCAGCAGCAGCTCTTCAGGAGCAAGGCTGGGCCTCCCAGTCCCACCAGGGAGCAGTGATGCCTCCAAACAAACAAAATCCTATACAAGGTCACGATTGGTCAAAATCAACTTGATGGTAGTCAGTTTAGTTTGGGGAAATGGAGTTAATAATCATACCAATTTCAAAAGATGCTTATGAGGATTAAAGGAGTTCTTATTTGTAATGTGAAGTGTTGTTAAAATAATGCAAGTCAAGGGTTTGTTATCTAAACTAAAAGGGGATGGATTGTCCCTCCACCACCTTGAAGAGGTCACCCCCGGGCATACCCCAAGGGTGCTGTCCTCTCTCAGTGAAAGCCCTTCTCCATTTGCTCCTCTTGTTTCTCTTTCTTGGGGGGTGGGGGGGGTTGGCGATGAGAGAAGACGTCAGTGTAGAGAAGCTGTATTCATCGCCTCCCCCACAGGCCCACTGACATCAGGTGGGCTCCCACTCACAGCCACCGCACGGGGTTTCCGGAGATGTGATCACATTACACAGGGTAGTCTCATCTTACTTCCACAAAGCCACTAGCAGGTTTGAACCACCCACTTTGTGGTTGGCAGCCCAACACTCACCCCACGGTGCCACCAGGGCTCCTCGAAACGGATTCCGGCTAGACTTACTTGTGGCAGGGGAGCAACTGCCCACGATTGGGACTGTCACCCCCGGCCTACATGTGCCCACTATTTCCTTGGTGTAGCACTGGAAGTGCTAGGGTTTTCTCTCCCACACGCCCAATCTGCTTCCAAGGCAGCTGCATTTACCCTGCCAGGAGATTCTTGAAGGGAATAGAGACCTTAACTTTGCAGTATACCACTCTTCAGAAAAACGCCCGTGGTTTAGAGGGATAAGCGGAGGGACAGAGTCTTATGAGACGGCCCAGAACTCTCAGAACACTCATTCCAAGGTGGGCCGGTGGAGGCGGCGAGCCCACTGAGGAGGCCCAGGTTAGCTTGCTTAGGTTTTTTCCTGTTCTGTTCCCTTCTCCTTGACTTGAGCCTGCCAAGTCTCTGCCAGGCCCGCTCTGTAAGGAGAAAAGAATGAGCAGACCGACGGAGAGGCTGACTCAGACGATCAGTGGATCTGTTATCTCTGGACCACAGGATGCGGGGTGGAGGCGCTGTACAGAGGATCGTGGGGACAGGGTTGTGGAGCAGGTGCCCCGAGTCCTGGGACATCAAGCAAGGTCACCCTCACGCTTTGTTGCTGACGGAGCTGCCGGTCACCTCTCCAAAGCCACCAAAGGGTCAGTAAACAGGTTCTTGGAAACGTCCCCAGCTTTGATATTTTTAACTTCCTGGACAGAGGGACAGAGGGAGGAGTTCGGCTGCTTGGAGGAGGCGGAGGGCACTCAGGGGCGTGAGAACTGTGCTTCCCTTATAAGGTCCGTTAGCTCACACTGTCACCTCCACTCCACCTATCTGGATTCTTCTTCTGCAACTGTGATTTGCACTGCGTAACATGTTGGTGTTAATGATAACATTAAAAAGGATTACTCTTGCCTCACCAAATCTGAGCAGTAAAGCTGACCCTCTAGAACAGTGGCTCTCAACTTGTGCATCTCGACCCCTTTGGGGATCGAACAACCCTCTCACAGGAGTCGCCCGAGTCACAGCAGGAGCCAAATCACAGTTGTGAAGTAGCCACGGAAATAATGTTATGGTTGGGGTTCCCCACAACATGAGGAACTGTCTGAAAGGCCGGGCATGAGGAAGGTTGAGGACCACTGCTCTAAAAGCTAATGCCCGTCTGGTAGGGGTCAGACCCAACCCAGGGATAGAGAGGCCAGCCAACTAAAGAGGAGGGGAAGGAGAGTAGTGGGGACTAACCCATCCGAGAGGAGGGTATTGCTTATGTCTCCACAGGAAAGGGAGAGAGGGGCCGGACCACAACCTGGGGCCCCAGACTTGGAGGCAACATACGGGTAGGAAGCGGTGAACCAACAGAGCGGTCTTGGGGCCAGCTCCAATCCCAACTACACGGACCCTCTCCCCAGAAGGATGCAC
The DNA here is from genome assembly GCA_004026705.1 of Nesogale talazaci. Lineage (NCBI taxonomy): Eukaryota > Metazoa > Chordata > Mammalia > Afrosoricida > Tenrecidae > Nesogale > Nesogale talazaci. The sequence continues at coordinate 16,180 of PVJH01016744.1, forward strand.
TACAGACTCTAGCACTGAAGATACAGCTGATGGAGAGGGGTGGGTCTGCGCGGAACACTTGGGAGCAAACTAAGAGGGAAGGGTAGAGAGAGAGAGAGATGGACTGATTGAGAATGAACCACCTCATGGCCCACCAACGCCTGAGGATGATATTCCTGCTCTGAGCTGCCAGTGCACAGAAGGGATGATAGGGCCGGGCCCGCCAGGAGGCACAGCTTCCCTCACTGACCCGCGTGGTGCTCCGGGAGACAACACTGGGGATTCAGGGCAGGAATTGTGCCCAGTCTGACTCCCCCACACCGGGGCAAATCACAAAGGGAGTGCAACAGAGCAGCAAGAGGAGCAAAGCTATGAAGCCCCCAGAAATCCCCCAAATAGACTTCGGGGGCAGAGGTTGTCACCTCATCAGACTTACTCAGAAAACGTTCATACAGGTCAACAGACAGACCTGAAACTATTTTTAGGCTTTTTTTTTTTCTTTTCATGTCTCTCTATATAAGATAGGCAAGATAAACAATCCTGAGGATAAAACAATGGGGCTGATGATTGGGGGTTGGGGGAGGGCCTGGGAGAGAGGGAGGTGGGGGAAAGGTAGGGGGAGTCAACAAACACAGGGACAAGGGAACAAGTGATCTAAAATTGATGGTGAGGAGGCGAAGAATGCCTAGTGGGACCTGATCAAATGCAATGTAGCCGAGAGGGATTAGTGAGAGCTGAATGAAGGTCGAGCATGATAGTGGAAGAGGAGGAGAGTAAAAGGAACCAGAGGAAAGAACTAGGAGGCAAAGGACATTTATAGAGGTCTAAATACAGGCATGCACATATGCAAATATATCTAACTATAATTTATGTACACATATTTTTGTTACATATATTTATGTTAAGTATTAAGGTAGCAGATGGGCATTAGGCTTCTACTCAAGTACTCCCTCAATATAAGAACACTTTGTTCTGATAACCTGGCATTTCTGTGATGCTCACCTTCCTGATATGATCGCTGAAGACAAAGCAGGTGCATAAGTAAATGTGGTGAAAATGCTGATGATGACAGACTATTAAAAGATATAGCCTCTGGGGTCTTGGAGACTTGAAGGTAAACAAGCTGCCATCTAGCTGGGAAGCAACAAAGCCCACGTAGAAGAAACACACCAGCCTGTGCGATCATGAGGTGGTGAAGGGATCCGGTATCAGGCCTCAGAAGACCCAACCTGGCCGATAAACACATGTGAGATTAATTGAAGGGCAGAGAGCTAAATGGCTTGGTGAGCCTTGCCTTTCTCGTTCTCGGGTCTCTTGCTTTCTGATGGCTGCACTAGGGTGCAGCTGTCTTAGTTCCCTGTTTCAGCTTTGCTCCTGCAGCCAGCCTCATTGCGTGTGTTTTGTGAGACTGAGGAGGACTTTGTAGGTCGGTGTCGGACATCTGGGCTAATGTTGGACTTAGGGGCTTGTACAGCATTAGGTTGGGACACTTTTTTAATGTACACTTACCCTTTATATAAAACTTTCTCACAAAATAGTAAGAATATATAAATTATCAAAGGCCCATGAGGAAGGGGCGGTGGGGAGGGAGTGGGAAAAGGAGGAGCGAATTCCAAGGGCTTAAGTAGAAAGAAAATGTTCCGAGAAGGATGATGGTATCAAATGTACAAATGTGCCTTGCATACAATGGATGGATGCACAGATTGTGATGAGTTATATGAACCCCCCAATAAAATGATTAAAAAAACCTTTCTCTTCTGCATGACTTTCTAATCGCTTCTTGACCTTTTGGCTAAGTTCAAGTGTAGTACATATGACTTTCTATGGACTTTTTTTTTCCTAGTTTACCCAAATTAACTCAAGGGTTACAAAGAATGCATGAGCCAGGCAGGGTGCAGTATAGCACTGATGACACACACAGCGTTCCTCTTTTTTTAATGTTTCCTCACCCACCCCACTATCATGATCCTATTACCATTGGCTTGATTAATGACACTATTAGAATTACCAAATATCTCTTAATGGTTAAATTATTTCTCAACAAGCTGATAATGCTGCCTTTAAAGTGGACCAGGGACATATATCCATCCATATGGATGCATTTCGAGCACTCATTTAATTGTAAACTCCAATAGAGAAACAGTGTGTTCTTAGGAGTGTGGTGAAGAATTCAGGTGGAGCCTAGTTATCTATCAGAAAGCATAGTGGCCCAAGTCTTAAAGACTTGTCTTGAGACAAGCTGTCATTTAAGTGAGGTGTCAACTAAATCAATATGGAAGGAGCATATCACCCCCTGTAATCCAAGGATAAATAATAAAATTGAAGATCAGAAGAGAAATTGTATTAGAGCTTAAATTCTGAGCACCTGCTTTAAGAAGGCTGTAGATGAACATAAAAATTCAAAAGCCATTTTCTTTTTTTAAGTAATTGTATTGGGGGCTCTTACAGCTACTATAATATTCCATACATCATCCATATCAAGCACATTTGCACACATGTTGCCACATTCATTTCCACACATTTTCTACTTGAGCCCTTGGTATAAACTCCTTTCCCCTCCCCCCCCCTTATTATTATTTTTTTTGTGGGCATCACTGCCTCTGCTGGTCGTGGGCGCTACCGAGGCGCCGCTGGATTTGAACCACCAAGCCTGCGGCCTGCAGTTCCGCACTCAACCACTTACACCACCGGGGCTCAGCCCTCCCCCCCCTTTTTTAATGAATCATTTTATTGGGGCCTCATGCACCTCCCCTCACAATCCAAACATGTCAATCGTATGCAGGCCTCATTTGCACACCTGTTGCCATCATCACTCTCAAAACATCCACTCTCCACTTAGGGCCCCAGTTCCAGCTCCCCATATTTCCCTCCCCCCTCCATGAACCTTTAATAATTTATAAATTGTTATTGCTTTTTCATATCGTACACTGTCCAATGTGTCCCTTCACTCACTTCCCTGTTGGTCATGCCCCAGAGAGGAGGTTCTATGTAGATCCCTGAAGTTGGTTCCCCCTTTGTAGTCCACCACCCCTCCACCCTCCCAGTATCACCACTCCCATCACTAGTCCTGAGGGAGCATCTATCCTAAGTTCCCCATGTTTCCGACTCCAGTGTACATCCCCTAGTCTAGCTGGACTTGTCTGGTAGAACTGGGAGCATGATAGTGGGTGGGAGGAAGCATTTGAGAACTAGAGGAAAGTTGCATATTTTGTTGTTACTTCACTGTACTTTAACTGGCTCATCTCCTCCCTGCAACCCCTCCGTAAGAGGATGTTACACCTATTGATGGGCTTTGGGTTCCCAATCTGTACTCCCCCCTATTTATAATGATATAATTTTAGTTCTTTGATGCCTGACACCAGATCCCTTCAACACCTTGTGGTCACACAGGCTGATGTGCTTCTTCCATTTGGGCTTTGTTGCTTCTGAGCTGGATGGCCACTTGTTTACTCAAGCCTTTAAGCCCCCAGATGCTCCATCTTTTAATAGCCAGGCACCATCAGCTCCAAAAGCCATTTTCAAAGCTCGCACACAGATTAAAGACTCCATTGAACTTCCTTAGACCATTGATGGGGATGCGATTAGTCTTATCCTCAGACAGAGTGCATTGGAAAGTCAGTTACAGCAGATACCAGTGGATTAAGATTTAACATATTACTATTTGTTTTCCCATTTAAATCATTTTTAATTTGTTCTAATTTTTATTATCTCCTGCTTTCTTCTGGATTGAGCTTTTCTGGTTTTATATCATGGTCTTTTGTGGAAATTTTTTCATGATTTTCTTGATATGAAATCCAGGAGAGGTAATACCCAGAGACAGTAACTATATGACCTGTTCCTTAAGGTTATGGCAGGGGAGTCGATGGGGAGTTAACAACAATGGGGCAGTGATGACACACACACACAAACAAAATGATGGGTACAGGAATGAAGTAAAGGTTCTAAAATGAACTGCGGTGAGGATTGCACAACTTTTTAATATATTTAAACTGCTGAACTATATGGTATGTGAATTATCTGCCAGTAAAACTGCTTAAAAAATAAACCTAGAGCTTATTGAAACCTACAGTTCTGAATTCTTTTAAAAACAATTAACTTTGGTGAACTCTGGACCCATGTTCCTGCCTGGCCTCAACCATCTATAGCAAAGGGACTGTGGTTTATTGCTTCTTACCAGGTCCCACTCCAGTGCACGAACACGCTTTTGTCGACTCTACCTGGCTGCTTCCTGTCAGGAGTTGAGGTTTGCCACCTCTGCCCCAAGTAGCCTTTCTCAAGTACTTCTTCTGCAGGGCTTCCAGAAGATTCCAGAAGTAGGAGCAATCACACTAGCTCACCACAGGGCAGAAATGTCTTTGAAGGGCCTGTTTACCTTTTTAAAAATGCAACTTTTATTTACATTGCATAATACATGGGCGTTTGATTTCTCTACCCCCAACAAGTCTCAAAGGTAAAACACGGTTCCTCTTATTTGGTTTGTTTAGTTTGTTTTTGTGGCATCACTGCCCTGGTGGGAGTAGGAAGCCCTTCTTTGCTCCGGGAGGGCTGCTGCTGGATTTGAACCACCCACCCTGTGGGGAAACTGTCCCTTTTAATGACTTCTCATGGTCCTCACCACGCCAGCCCTGGGATGGCCCAGGTGAAGCAGCGCAGTGCTGAAGACAAGAGGCAGAGAGAGGTCTGCCGAGAAAGCGAGAGTGTCAAGAAGAGTAAAGGGGTCAAAAACCACCCACGCTGCGTCTGAATGACAAGCCCTCCGTCTGGCTTCCTTCGCCCGGCCTGCCCTGACCCAGCCTAGGTCCCAAGAAAGATGCAGATCTCCTGATGTCTTTGGGCAGGTGCGGGGATGGCGAAGGCTCAGGAAAAGCAAGTGTCAAACTAGAAGCCAGGCCAACTCAGGGAGAGGTGAGAGGCTGGCCGCAGCCAAGTAAGGTCAGACGGGAAAGATGATCCAGGGGCCAGGAAGGAGGCGTGGGGAAGGAAATGCAGGACTCAGAAAATGGATCTGCCTTTCACTGCACCAAGTCTGTTTTTATGTTGCTCCCTTTGACCCTCTCTGCTGAGACTAGGGAGGGAAAGCCTTAATTTGATGCCTTTAGATCAAGGAGGGAAGTTTCTCTCCAGAAAGGCTGCATCTCTGGCCCTAAGAGAGCATCCTGGAGTTGAAGTCTACAGCTTCCATCCCTGTCCAAAGGGGGCAGCATCTTTTCGCCAGATCGATTTCCTCAACTTACTTGGGTGTCTCTAATCCTACCTTGATAAAGCAGAGGCAGATCCAGTCCATCCCCAGGACTATCGATGCTGTCTTACGGTAACCAAGAGTATTAGAGACTGGCTCGCTCAATGATTTCAGTCCTTCCTCCACATTACACTGGGGGAATGGACGTCACAAGACAGGGAGATTCAGGGTGCAGACTTTGGGGAACTAGTTGAGGGTCCTGCGGGGGGAGGAGGCTTACGCATGTGGAATTGCCTCAGGCTTACTCTTCATGGGGACATAGCCCCTCCCTGCATTGGTCAGGCCTGGGTCTGCGGAGGCCCTGACCTGGTTCTTCAGGGTCTTGGGCTCCTGGGGTGATGCCCTCCTCAAGTCCTTCATTTGGCTTAGATCGGTCTCTTCCTACTGGTTTCCACTGTGGGGCTGGGTTGGGGGAACCCCTCTGCCTCGAGGATGCGAACAAATTAAGCCCGGTTAGCAGTAAGGCAGAAGCCTCTCAGGATGACATACTACGGAGGCAAGACTCCTTATTTCTGCCTTTCTGGTCCCAGAATGACCTGGGACAAAGGAAGCCCTCAGTAGGGAAAAGGGCAGTGGAGAAGAGTTCCCCGCTCGTCTGGCCACCTGAGTCAGGTGTGCTGGTCCTGTCTAGCACATTTCTGTTCTCGTGTCAGGGCCAGATAGGGTGTATGAGGAAAGATGGAGAAGAATTGTTCTCCCCCACCCCCACCCCCCTTTCCTCAGTCAGAAATTTCCTGGTGGTCTGCTTGATTAGAAATTCGGGGCTGAGCCCCGGGGGCGTAGTGGTTGTGCGCGGGACTGCGGCCCACGGGGACGGAGGTTCAATTCCAGCAGTGGGGCTGGGCCTCCTACTCCCACCACCAGAGGGCAGTGATGCCCCCCCCAAAAAAAAAAAAAATTCGGTGGGTGAAGTCTGACTTTGAATTCTGCTGCAAGGGTATTTTCTAGCGGATGAAGTTACTGATTGCCACTTAGGTCTTAGTGGTTTCTTGGAAACGACTGGCTAGCTGCCTGTGGTTATCTTTAGGCTGCCCAGGCTGAAAATAAGATGGGAAAATCCTGCGGATGAAACCACTTCAGCAAAAACCAGCCATGCCATGACCTTTGTTCTCAGAACTATTTGGACTGTCAAGCGGACCCACGTCGGCCCCATTGTCCGAGAGCTGGAAGGTCTCCTAGTCGACACTGAATTCAAATTTGTTTCACGCGGGAAGAAATCGAGGCTTGGAGGCTAGACGTGCTTTCCAAAGGGCACAAGACACTGGGGTGGTGAAGCCGGGACCATAAAGAGTGTTTTGCCCTCAACCCTGGCCACTTCAGTTGAGGTGGTAGCCCCTTCCTTAGGCTTAGTGGTTTTTCTCTCTTTTCATCAGTAGAGAAGGAATCAGATGTGTGCCTTTTTTCCCTTTTAAGTCATTTTATTGCAGGTTCTTACAGCTCTTATAACATTTCATACATCAATTGTATAAAGCATCTAGGTACATATGTTGCCATCATTTCCAAAACATTTTTACTTGAGCCCTCACTATAAGCTTTTTTTTTTTTTTAAATGGGACTGATGTTTCTTGGGGGGGTGGTCATGGGAGATGGGGAATTGAGGGAAAGGAGGTGGTGTTGACCAACCCAGGGGTAAGGGAACCACAAGTGATTCAAAATCAGTGACAAGGTGGGTGTGAGAGACCCGATAGGGATTGAGCAAGAGTAAGGCAACAGAGGAAAAATACTGAAACCCTAATGGGGGCTGAGCATGATAGTGGGACAAGAGGAAAGTTTAAGGAAATAGAGGAAAGAACTGGGGGGGGGGGAGGCATTTATAGGGGTTTAAATACAGGCATGTACATAGGTGAATACATTTATATATGACGGTGGGAAAATAGATCTATGTGCATGCCCTTAGTATTAAGACAGCAGATGGGCCAAAAAATCCAACAAAAAAAAGATAGCAGATGGGCATTGGACCTCCACTCAAGTACTTCCTCAAGGCAAGAACACTTTGTTCTATTAAATTGACATTCCACGATGCTCACCTTCCCAACACGATCACTGAAGACAAATGTGTGTATAAGTAAAAGTTGTGAAGAAAGCTGATGGTGCCCGGCTATCAAAAGATACAGGGTCTGGGGTCTTAAAGGCTTGAAAGTAAATAAGTGGCCATCCAGCTCAGAAGCAACAAAGTCCACATGAAAGAAGCACACCAGCCTGTGCAACAATGAGGTGTTGAAGGTATCAGAACTAAAAATTATATCACTATAACTGAGAGGAAGTACAGATTGGGGACCCAAAATCCATCAATAGGTAAAGCGGCAGCCCCTTACAGAGGGGTTGCAGGGAGGAGACGAGCCAATCAAGGTACAGGGTAGCAACAATGATATATGCCACTTTCCTCTAGTTCTCAAGTGCTTCCTCCCACCCACTATCATGATTCCAATTCTACCTTACAAATCCAGTTAGACCAGGGGATGTACACTGGAGCCGGAAACAGGGATAATTCAGGACAGATGAGCCCTTCAGGACCAGGAGTGAGAGTGGTGATGCCAGGAGGGTGGAAGGAAGGTGGAGTGGAAAGGGGGAACCTATTGTAGAGATATGACCTCCTCTCTGGGGTACAGACAATAGGGAAATGGATGAAGGGACACATCGAACAGTGTATGATGTCATTAAGAATAATAACAGTTTGTAAATTCTTTTTTTTGTTTTGTTTTTTTTTGGGGGGCATCACTGCTCTCAGTGGTGGGAGTAGGAGGCCCAGCCCCACTGCTGGAATTGAACCTCCGTCCCCGTGGGCTGCAGTCCCGCGCACAACCACTACGCCACCGGGGCTCAGCCCCAGTTTGTAAATTCTTAAGGGTTCATGGGGGAGGGGCAGTGTGGAGGGAGGGGAAATATGGGGAGTTGGTACCAGGGTCCTAGGTAGGAGGATATTTTGAGAATGATGATGGCAACAAATATGCAAATGTGGTCTGCATGCAATTGACGCATGTGTGGGTCGTGATAGGAGTGGTATGAGCCCCCAATAAAATGATTTAGGCTTCGTTCTCAATCAACACCAACATCACACCTGTCCTTCCCTTCAAACTTCAAATGGCCATAAAAAATGAATTCAGGGATATACGAGGATTGTCTTTTTCTTGTCAAACCATGGGTGGCCTGTTGCTGTATCCTCTTGCACTCGGAGTCTCCAATTTTCTTTGCCCCCTTCTCCTAATCTTTTAAACTGTATGTTGCACACACACCCCTCCAAGCTTCCATTCACGCCAACCTCTACATCTAAGTTCCCAAGCTTCCTCCCAAGCTGGGAGGGGACCAGTAAGCCAGAGAGAAATGCAGAGTAGGGAAGGTCAGGGTCCTTGTAGCTCAACCCGGGCTGTGGGGACAGTCTGGTCAGCGTGGGCAAGTGCTAGCAGGTATGAAGTACAAGACTGAGCAAGGACCGACCGTGGGAGTCTCCTGTAATGTTTGCAAGCAGAGACTACATCCTCTTTTTTTTCCTTCCAGGTGGTTTTCGAGAGGGAATGGGAGTCTGATTGTTTTCTGGGCTGCCAAGACTCAGCCTGCCTAATGGGGCCTATGGAAAGTAGGGGAGAGGTCAGTGGAAACGGTCTAGCACATGCCTGGTACTGCTCTGGAATCTGGAGAAGTGCCTGGGTCCCGTGTCCCTGGCTTTGTTTAGCAAGGTCACCTGCCAGGAGGGGCAGGAAGCCAGGCAAGGCGCGGCCCTCCCAACAGGCTCATCTTTCTGACACTTTGTTTCTGAGGCAGGACAACTGATCCCAAGTGGTCATTCCAACCCTTGTCCCCCTTTCTCCAGTGTCATGGGCAAAGGATGTGTGTGTGTGTGTGTGTGTGTGTGTGTGTGTAGGAGGCAGGGATGTGGTTCAAGCACCCTCTACTGCCTCTTGTCTGGGGGGATTTTGTTTTTTCCTAGTCTTTTATGTTTCTAACAGCCCTAGTGTCACTGTTAGACGTTAGGCTGATACCCTCAAGGTGGTGGTTCAAATCCATCAGCTGCCTCTCGGGAGAGAAATGAGGCTATCAGCTGATTTACAGCCTCGAAACCCCCCTATCAGACCACTGTAAGTCCGCATGGACTCCATGGGAATGGGTTGGGTTTCTATCTGTCGAGGCCTGCTCTAGGTGGGATGTTGAGGGTAGCCCCACACAGGCACAGATACACGGTTGTCAGCATATGGATTCGTGTGTACAAGTCTGGGTGCGTGTCGGTAAGCGGAGGAAAGAACGGCAAAGGGAGACTTTTCAGTGTCTTTTACTTTTGTTTCTTAGCAGTTTCTCCCCACCTACAAACAAAGGCTGAAGCAAGACAGTGGTAATCCCCAATGACATGGCCCCTGGCCCTTCCCCCTCCTGCTTTCACATAAACAGGTCTAAGAGCTGGAAAAGGAAACATATCCATCATCACAGATTGCTCAATGTCTCTGGAATGTTCTGTTTGTATTCCAATTTCTTTCTCTGTTCCCTAGGCGGCTTCTATCTTAACCACTGGCTAGTACACTCCAACAGGGCCCAGATAAAGCCAGTCTGCTTCCGTGTACTGGACACGAGGCTTGCCCGTGATTGCTGCATGTCAAGAGGCTGGGGCCAATCAGCTCATCCGGGGCTTCCGAGGAAGCCAATCAGAGTCTAGGGAAGTGACCTCACCCAAGGGAGAGCTGTGTGGGTGAGAAAGCGTCTCTGGGAGCTGGTGAGTGTCCCCGAGTCACTCCCCTCCTCCCCACCCGCTTGATTTCCTGTAAGACAACATTGCCAACCCCGGGGCCCCGCCCCCCGCCCCGCCCCACCCCGAGAAGGCTGAGAAGGCAACGAAAATGCTCACTCGCTTCCACAAAGGGAAAAATCAAAAGAGAAAGTGCAACTCAGTCACCTATCCTCTTGGCCAGGGGAAAACGGGGTGCCTAGGGTCCCTCCGTACCAAGAGATCTTGACAACTGGGGTGTGGGCGGGAAGGGGCGTGAGTGTCAGAGTGAAGAGTCAGCACTGGCTCCCTCCTCTCTCTCTCTTCCTGCACCTGGCTTTCTTGACTCGCACCACAAAAACAGCTGTCATGATTCCTTGTAAACAAGGACAAGGTCAGGGTGGGAAAGGGAAGGCCCGTGTCCCCAGACGTGTGTGAACAGAGACAGCCGTCCGAGGAGCAGGGGCGGCCTCCTTCCCCTGGGCCTGGGCTGTGCTCCCCTCTCCTCCCTCCTCGCAGCCCTGCAGCCCAGGGATGAGTTCCTGCAGGAGTCAAGCCGGGTCAGGGCTGGAGGACTGAGGGGAGGGTGCCGGTCAGAGCTAAGGTCTCGGCGAGCAGCAGCCCCTCTACTCCTCCAGCCTTCTCTCCTCAGGGGCTCCGAAAAGCAAATAAAAACATTTTATTTAAATATACACAACTGACCCAACTCCTAAGTGCTCCTGCCGCCAATTAGCTCTACAAAGAGCTATACAAATGGGGAGAGGAATTCAGATGGGGGAACAACCCCAGGGCTTTCTACTTTTGAGTCCCCTTCCTCCCTTTTCCAGGGACATGAGGACATTGGTCCTTTGCTGTTTGCACAGGACGTGAGAGGTGGCACAAAGGCGGAGGGAGGGGAAGGGGGAAAGGAGGGTTGTCTGTCATCTCCGCTCGCACCTAACCAGGGTCAACCTGGGTATCTGGACTCTGGAGAAGAGTCTTGCTTCGCCGCACAAGCAACCATCAGGGTCATTCTCTGCGCCTCCAATCCAGAAAGTGTCCTCTGGAGTTGTTTAGGGTCCGTCTTCAGTCTTCAGTAGATAGCCTCATCCAGGTTGTCATCGCTGTCACCCCCAAAGTCTTCTCCGTTGTCAAAATACGACATGATGTAGTCTGTCTCCTGGAAGGGTACAAAGGGGAAAGTGAGGCGCGCTCCTGACGCTTCCTCCATCCCAGGCCCCAGCCCTTCCTGGGCATCACGCTTCCGCAGTGTCGAGCAGAACGGGACCGAGCTATGGTACTTTGCGTAGTGAGCAAACAAGCTGATTTCCTGCGTGCGTGCGTGCGTGCGGTCTCTGTGGGCTGCCTTGTAACCTGCCCCTTGCCCCAAAGCAGGCAGGCTGGAAGTGATGGTGCCCGCAAAGGGCCAGAGACCGCTGTCTTCTCCTCCTCACCTGTGAGGGTTAGAAGCCAGTCAGTTCACCAGTCAGTCAACACACACTGCCTGGGACTGGCGAGGACGTAACCGACTTTACTGTTCCCTTGACTTGCTCGTGGCCAACAGGTGTGTCCTGTGGCTTCCCGGAAACTCGAGCTAAGGCAAGACGTCTATACACGACTGTCAAAGCGCACCGCTCAGAGGTGTGTCTCTCTTCTCTGAGCATCCTGACTTCGCACAGGGCACCACAGAGACGGGCTGTCTGGCACTGCTGGGGTCTCCTCGTGGGTGTGCCTTCCAAACCCACACTTCTCTTTCTTCCTCGCGTGGCTGCGCTACCTCCGTGTGAAAACCAAAGACCCAGACACACTCACCGCTACCCAGTCAATGCCCACGCTCCCTCGCCCTACGGGACAGGGTAGAACTGGGCCCGGGAGTTGCCAAGATCGGCCCTCTTTTCAGGGGCAGACCACCCCGTCTTTCTTTCTCCTGCAGAGCCGCTGGTGTGTTTGAACGGCTGACTTTGCGGGGCTCAGTTCAATGCCACCAGCGCTACTGCTTCAGCATAAGGTGCCTGCATTGCCAAGGGCCGTAACTTGGGGGGACATGAAGTGGGGCAGGGAAGACCCTGCCCTGTAGAGGAGGGGGATGGGGCAGGGGGGCACTTCAGGGAGCACTATTCCCTTTGGCCGCCCAACCCTGTGAAGAAAATAATCCCCGCTGATTAGGGGAAGGGAGGGGCGCCGAGGGTGGAAGGAGGGTCCTTCACCTCTTCGTGTTCTTCTTCGTCGTACTCCTCGTCTTCCTCTTCCTTCTCCTCTTCTTCCCCTTCCTCTTCCTCTTCCTCTGAAGTCACTTCTTCCTCCTTTTTCTCCAGGGTCTTATGTGGAGATAAGTAGGAAGAGGCACCCAGGATCAACTCCCAGAGGGAAAAGGTGATCCACTCGTGGGTCAGACAGAGGTCAGGGAATGGATGGTGCTCACCTCCAGTTTCTGTATGGTTTCCTCCTTGTCTTCCGGAGCCTTCGGGGGCCTCTTAGGAAGTACCATAGGAGTCCCTAGTGGGGGACCCAAACCAAACCAGAACCATCCGTGGGCAAGCGTGGCGGGAGAGACTTCTGCCCCGCCCTCTAGGCGTGACCGTGTCACTCTGCTGCCCTCCTGTGGACACGGAGACACCCCACAACACCGACTCCAAACCCCAAACAGGACAGAGGAGAACTGCCCCTGCAGGTTTTCGAGGCTAAGACCCTTTGCAGGAGTAGAAGGCCTCCATCCTATTCCTCCCAACATTTAGGCAGGTGGGTTTAAAAACCAGCAACAAGCCACAATCAAGCAACAAGAAGATCTCCTGCCAGAGGGGGGTTCTGACTGCTGGGCCCCTGCGGGGGCTTCTGAGGCTGTCAGCCAGGGGGTCTCCGCCTTCCTCACGCCGTGACCCTTTCATGCAGGTCCTCAGGGGCGGTGACCCCCAGGCATCACATGACTTTCCTTGCTACTTCATCACGGTCATTTTCGCTACTGTATGAATCATCGTGCAAATATCTGGTATGCAGGAAGCATTTTCATGGTTACAACCTGAACATAATTAAAGCATAGTGATGAATCATACAACACTGTGTAATTCTATTTTGTGAAATATTTATTTCTGATAACAAATAAATGAAACGTTGTCTCGAAGCATGGCTAACCGTGGCAAAAATTGCATGTGGGCGGACCTACCTGGAGAGGGTCGGAGGAGCGGTGTCTCTGAGACCATCGGAAATAATGTGTTTTCCGATGGTCTGAGGCGACCCCTGCGAAGGTTCGTGACCCACAGGTGGCCAACCGCTGCTGTGACTGCGGGAACAGGTAACCCTGGGAGGGGCTGGTGCGGATGACCCGCAGGCCTGGTGGGCAGCAGGTCCTCTCTAAGGAGCCTAACCTAACAGCACCCCACTAGGAAAGCAGCTGAGGCTGTACCCCGCGAGCTAAGGGAGGAAAGAAACCTCTGTTCCCCCAAACACTCACGCTCCTTCTGCAGCTTCCGCACCCGGATCTTGAGCTCCCGCGGGAGGCGCCGCCAGTCTGGGAAGTGGGGAAATGTGGGTGTCAGTGGGGCTCTCCCTGGGTTCTCTGCTGAATGGAAAGTGGTTTTACAGGAAGGGGTGCGAAAGGTAAGGATGGGGAACAAAACTGTCGCTTGTATGCTTCCGGGAGATGGGGCGTGGGGGTGGAGGTAATTGAAAAGGTCCCCCCCCCCGCCCCCTAATGCCTGAGAATGTTCCGGAACACGGAGCACAGCCAGGGCGAGCGTGGAGACTGAGGTGTGGTTTGTGAAGGCCACCAGCGAAAAGGTCCGTCGCCTACCAGGGTTCCAGTCGATGGCGTTGTCGATCGGCCCCGACATCTGATACTTGTCTGAGTAGCGCTCCACATCTGAAGGGTCAGAAGCCAAGGGTCAGAGCTTCACCCCTTCAGAGTCGGAGACCGGCTCAGGTCTTAAGGGTCCAGGTCTTTCAACGTTCGGAAGCTGTCCGTCCTCTAACCCCACACCCAAAGTCCACGGAGTCCGTTTCAGTACGAACCTTCGGGACTGTTCTTACCAGCCCCCTTTACGCCCCAAATGACAATAAAACCCGCTGCCGCTTAGTGAATTTGGACTTATAGTGACCCTAGAGAATTATAAAAGTCCTTCTCCTTCTCCTTCTCCAGCTACTGCCAATCAAGCTGCCCCACCTCCTATCACCGTAAGCCACGGATTGTCATCGCTGGTGTGCTTTGACGGAGGAGTCTGGAAGCGTCGCAGCAATGTGCCAGGCTCCGCTGAGACGCCTGCTGGCTGAACCGCCATCGCCAGCATGAAAGGCTAGAGTCCTGCCACTCCACCGCCGGCCCCCGCCATCCAGAGTTGGAAGGACCTCTTTCTTCTCCCTTGGCCCCAAGGCTGGCTCACTTGAGAGGTAAGCGCTGCAGTGGACAGTCCACAGAGGGCAAGAAGCCAGGGCGCTAGTCTTCTCTTAGGTCCGTGGTAAAAGGGTGACTTTCAGCAAGTCTTTCATATCTGTACTCTCTCTCAGCCTCTCCTTCAGACGGACGACAGTGGCCTCAGTGGGAAGACAGGTAGGCCAACACACTGCCCTTCCACACCGGCTGGGAAACAGGCACCATCCACAGCCGCCTGACCGTCTCCTGGCTGCTTTTCCTGGGCAGGGGTTCTCCAAGACCCAGCCCCAGCCCCATCTGTCTGACTGGCTGGTGGCCATGATCCACCGGCTGCTACACTGTTTCCATTCACTCCCCTCATTTACACTTGAGAAATAAGCATCGGCATCCTCTCCACCTGTCTGAAACAGTGGGGAGACTAGACACACGCTGCCTACTGCACTGCTCAGTCTTTTTATGATCATCTCTCCTGTCAGACTGGGAGCTTCTTGTGCCTTTTGGGGTTCCTGGGGCTGCCCCGGGGGCTGAGCACGGTGCCCACGAGAGGCACTCCGGACATGACGCTCACATTCCAACTGACCTCGCTTGGGGACAGCTGGCCGGATGAAGTAGGGCAGCTGCCTCATGGCCCCTCGCAGCTCCTGCTTCAGCGCCAGGACGTATTCCCCTTCCTCTCCAGAGGGCAGAGGCACTGGGCGGAACTCTAAGGGCTAAGGAGGCAGGGACAGCGATCAGGTCGCCACCGAGAATTGGCCGAAATCAGAATGAGCAGGAGGGACAGCGAATTCTAAGAGCGTGGCAAGCCGGGAGGTGACCAGTAAGGTTCCTTCCTGGGAAAACATCCCGGTGAGCTGGGAGATGGAGCCAGGGAGCGGCCAGGTGAAGCCCGCTGGAGGATGGCCCGGGGGACCCCGGGTCAGAGAGGAGCGCAGGGATGTCTTGGGGAGACACTCACAGGGAAGAGTGGAGAGGGCTGCAGGGTAGGCGGTGGCAAAGTGTCTCCTTTCCCGATGCCCACGGCTTCCATGTTGAACGTCAACTGGCCCCGGCCCCGACCCCGGCCCCCACCCCGGCCGGCCATGGTGGAGGGGGCCTGAGCACGCAGGGGTCCCGTGAGAGAAACCTGACAAAGACAAAACAAGTACAGTATAATACATAAGAAGTCAAGGAAACAGATGCTCCCCAGTCCTGTCTCCCAGGGACCTTGGCAGCCAGCGTCATGACACAACTTGTGACTGAGGCAGGGTGTTCGTTGCTGGGGACATAGGCAGGAACAAGGCGTTCCCCATAGGGGTAAATGTCTGAGAGGTAATATCATGATGGCACAACGGAGAGGGAGGCCTCTTTTGGGCACAACTTTTCTGTGTCCCTAAAATGGTTGAATGTTTGTCATCCCCTGCATGTCCACATATGGCCTTTGACTTCTTTCTCCGACTTATCTTCCACATCCAATGAAGCACCAATTTGATCGGTGTACTGATTTTCAGCAAACCATTTATTAAGCATGTGTCATGAGCAGGGCAGAGGGTCAGGCACAGGGGGCGCACGTGTCATCAATCTCACTGTCACCGAGGGGGAGAGAGAGGACAACTAGACTGATCTTTTGAACACGCTTTAGAGGAAGAGACTCCTGCAGTTGGAAGAAGCATTTAAGGTCACGTAGCTCCAAATGCCCCCCAGGGCAGGGCTCCATTCTAAATGCCATCAAACAGCTGGTGGCATTTTCATAAAGACAAGGTGCCCGTTTCCCACCCCCCCCCAGGAAGTCCATTTTATAATGGTTAATTCTAATAATTGGCTTCCTTCCACTGAACTAAACTCTTGTCATTAATCACAAGGGACCAGGAAGAGGCAGGTAGAATGGGGGCTGAAGTCACTGCATTAGATTTATAAGAAGAAAGCCAACGGGAAGAATCTCCAGCGCCCGAAGCTGGAACAACTTGAACAATAAAATTAAAAAATACACCCACTCCTCACTTGCCAACTATCTGGTTACACAACATTTTGCATTATGGCAGTTATAAAAAATCTATTACGGGCTGAGCCCCGGTAGTGTAGTGGTTGTGCGCAGGACTGCGGCCCACTGGGAGGGATGTTCAATTCCAGCAGTGGGGCTGGGCCTCCTACTCCCACCACCGGAGAGCAGTGATGCCAAAAAAAAAATCTACTATATAACTATTTGGGGCATTAGTGAAGTGCATAAGGCAGTAACAGATCCCAACGAATGCTGGCTGTGATGGTTAGCTATGTAACACGACTGAGCCCTGATTCTCAGTGGTTGGCAGTTATGTAGTGATGTAATTTGGCAGCTTGATAAAACAATGCAGTTATCTTCCATTTTTAGGGCCAGTGTGGTTATCTTTGAATTCCACATAATGGTGAGTTTTCAATAATGACCTGGTGTGTGGACACTACGTGTGTTGATAAATGAGGAGTGAAGGGCCTAGGTGGAAGGAGGATGCTTTCAGAATGACGGTGGCAACATATGTGCAAATGTGGTCTGAATACAATTGACATATGTATTGATCGTGATGGGAGTTGTATGGGCCCCTAATAAAATGATTTATAAAAAAAGGCTAATTTTTCAAGGCTAATTTTCTTTTCCTTTTTTTTTTTTTGGCATCACTGCTCTCTGGTGGTGGGAGTAGGAGGCCCAGCCCCACTGCTGGAATTGAACCTCCGTCCCAGTGGGCCGCAGTCCCGCGCACAACCACTGCGCCACCGGGGCTCAGCCCAAAATCATCTTATAATTTAAAAAAACAGAAAGAAAGAAAAATGATCATTGGATGCAGGATTAAAATCAGTATAATAAAGATTTGCAAGGCATTTCAAAAAAAAATGAGGAGTATAGGACTGGATTATAGCCTAAAGGATAAATAAATATCCACAAGGCCATACGGATATAACTTATTGAATAAATTAATAAATGGGGAGAAGAAATATCCAATTCCAAATAAGTTACATAGATACTCCATCCTAAATCAAGAGACGCATAACCCCCTAAATGCAACCAACACTTAAGCATACAGGGACGTCATGAGAAAGAGCAGAGTATGGAAAGGTAGGTGGAAGACGGAAGTAATTTTACAGTAGGAAGATCTGAGAAATACTACTTCAGTCAAGTGATCCAGGTTGACATCCGATCCTAAGTCATGCTGATAGTGCATACCTGTCTTAGTTATCTAGTGCTGTACTACCAGAAATGTCAAATGTAAATGGCTTTAACAAACAGATTTATTTTCTTACAGTTCAGGAGACGAGATGTCTGAATTCATGGTACTGGCTCTGCGAGAAGGCTCTTGTCCCTTTTCAACGTCTGTGGGCCAGCAGTCCCTGGGATCTCCATTGGTGTTGGCTAAATAATCTTCACCTGGGTCTGGGAGAGTCTCAGCACAGGGACCCTGTGGGCCCAGGCTCCAAGCCATACATTTTGCCCCTAGTTATTTTTCTTTACTAGTACTGAATTCTTCACCTGTCTACTCGCGCTTCTCTCCTTTTATCTCTAGTAAAAGAGGTGACTCAAGTCACCCTCGTTCTCTGCCATCACGTTGGTGTCAACTCATAATGACCTCGTAGGAGAGGGCGGAGTCGCCCTGGTGAGTCTCCGAGACTAGCTGCTCGTGGGGGCAGAGAGTGTGGTCTCTTTCTCTGGTGGAGCGGCCGGTGGTTTCCTCTGCCAACCTGTGCCTCATGGTCCACCTCTAGCCACGAAGCAACAGGACTCCTGGGACTTGAGGAAGGGTGGTAATTTGTGGAAGGATGGGATTTGAGTAAGATTTGTCAACTATCTGGTTACATTATGGCAATAGTACAAAAGCCTATTGTATACCTATTTGGGGCATTAGTGAAGTGCATAAGGCAGTAACAAACCCCAACTAATGCCGGCTGTGATGGTTAGCTATGTAACACGGCTGAGCCATGATTCTCATTGGTTGGCAGTGATGTAATTTGACAGATCTCTGCCTCATTAAAATACAGGTGCTAGGATTTACAACCCATCACAAAATGGAGGATAATTACATGAAATCACAAAATGTAAGACAACCACAGTGCTGAGAATCATGTCCTAGCCAGGTTGATACATATTTTGGGGAGACAAAAGTCAATCCATAACTGTACCCTTGATATGATGTGATGGAAATAGGATTTAACTCTGTGATCACCTTTCTAAAAACTCCTAATGCCAATCTCATCATGAAAAAAGCTAAAAACATCCCAACAGAAGGGTATTCTACAATATATCTGACAAGCTATTTCCCAGACTGTCAGAGTCAAACAGTAAAACCGTCTAGCTTACTGATCTGATAGAGAGTGATGAAACCCTCGAGACTACAACCTGTGGATACCCAGCAAGCCTGAAACTGAATTCAGCTCTCAACTAAATGATAGACACCTTTACCCAGGGACAAAGTTCTGCAGGCTGGCAGGGGTAGGAAGGACACATGGAAATGGAAAACATGGTAAAAGTGGGGAAGAATGGTGTCACGTTGGAGGTGGGGGTGTTCCAATCAATGTCACAAAATAAAAATGTGCCTGCATTGTTGAATGGAAAACCAGTTTGCTCTCTAAACTTTCACCCACAGCACAGTAGAAAGTTAAAAACAAAAAACACTAACTATCATCAAAAGGAAGTTAAGTCGGAGAAACTGCCACAGCCAAGAGCAGTCTACAGAGCCTGGACTGGATGCCGGAAAAAGGTCACGGGGGGGAGGGGAAAGAGGAGCTTATACCAAGGGCTCAAGCGGAAAATGTTTGGAAATGTATTTGGCAACATGTGTGCAAATGTGCTTGATACAGATGATGTACTGAATGTTATAATAGCTGTAAGAGCCCCCAATAAAATGATAGTTTTTAAAAAAGGTCATTAGGTAAAAACTAAGCAAATCTGAATCAACTACACATGAACCTTAATTAAAAATAAAGTGCCAGGCTGAGCCCCGGTGCGTAGTGGTTGAGTGCGGGACTGTGGCCCACTGGCTTGGCGGTTCAAATCCAGCAGCAGCTCTCCAGGAGCAAGGCTGGGTAGCCCCCACGACCACCAGAGGGCAGTGATGTCCCCAAAAAAACAAAAACAAAAAAATAAAGTACCAAAAATATTGGTTCACTAATTATAACAAATGTGCTCTACCAATGCAAGATGTTACTAATAGGGAGAACTATGTGTGTGTGTGTGGGGGGGAGGAAACTCTGTTCAAATTTTCTGTAAATCAAATAGTTTCTCTTGCTACACAAAACTGTACTTACTTCTGTATGTACGTAATGGTGTGCTTTCTTTTGATCAATTTTAAGGGTTATGATTTCCTTGGTGTTATGGTTCATCTGACAGGTCTATCATTTTGTGGAAAGCTGGGAATATGTGTGTGTGTGTGTGTGTGTGCGTGTGCGTGTGCGTGTATGTATCTGTTGCTGTCAGGTGCCCTCTCGTCACTTCTGACTCACGGTGAACCTGTGGACAGTACATGAGACACTGCCTGGTCCTGGGCCGTCCGTCCTCACGAGGGCTATGCTTCAGCCCACTGGGCTACTGCATCCGTCCATCTCGTTGAGGGCTTTCTTCTTTCTCACTGACCCTCTCCTTTGTAAGCATGATGTCCTGCTCTGGGGACTGGTCTCTCCTGACAACATGCCTCAACGGTGAGACAAATCTTGCCACCCTTGCCTCTAAGGAGCGTGCTGGCCCGACTCCTTCCAGAGCAGATTCCTTTGTTCTTTTCGGGGTCCGTGGTACGTTCAATATTCTTCTCCAGCACCACATTTCAAACGCACTGATTCTTCTCTGGCTTTCCTTCTTCACTGGCCAACTTTCACACGTACACGAGGCACTCGGAAAAATCATGACTTAGGTCATGCGCACCTCAGTCCTGCTTTCAACACTCTAAAAAAGGTCTCCCGCAGCAAATTTGCCAAACGCAGCGCATTGTTTAGGCTCGACTCCTTCTTCCATGCACTGATTGTGCATGCAAGTATATAAAGGCCTTGACAATTTCAATTTTCCTTCCTTTGTCATGATGTTATCTATTGGTCCAGTGGTGAGGACCTGGGCTTTCTTTACGGTGCATTGTAATCATACAGCGGTATGATCTTCGTCCGCAGGCACTTCAAGTCCGCCTCACTTTCCAGCAAGCAAGGTTGGCCACCTGCATACCGCAGGTTGCAATCCTAATGCCAAATCCTTCTTCGTGTATTACCGCTTCTCTCATTATTTGTTCATATATACACAAAAACTTGAGTAGCAATTTAAAGTCACAAAAGATTAACTGGTGAAAAAAAAGATTAGGAAAAAACCCCAAAAGACTATGATCCTCCGTAACATTAAATTTCTCTGGTGTTTTATCCTACACTGCCCTTCCTGTCCACAGGGGGGAAATCTCATTATGCATACTTGTGTATTGTGGGGTAAGTCATTAAGAAGCTTTCAATAGAGGACTGAGCCCCAGTGGTGTAGTGGTTGAGTGCGGGACTGCAGCCCACTGGCTTGGCGGTTCAAAGCCAGCATCAGCTCTCCAGGAGCAAGGTTGGGCCTCCCACTCCCACCAGAGGGCAGTGATGCCCCCCCCCCCAAAAAAAGGAAGGTGCATTTGAATCTCAGTGTGGCAGTCATGTACTCTGGTGTCAATTTCATGATTGGGAGTGAAGGGATGGAGTCTAGCCTGTCAATCTGGAGATAGACAATGAGACCTCTGTGTGGGCATGACTTTCTCTGAGAATTCTGGGAAATCTCGCAATATTTCCCCCCATGGAGGTGAGACACTACAGACTCAGTCCCTTGGAAGATGCTCTACTGACAAGACAAGATGGCAGCATGCTAATAGATACTGAGTCCTGGAAACTGGAGAAGTCACATGGGGTTACCCTGATGGAACCAGATCTCTGAAGTCGGAAAAGCCACATAGAAACTCCTAACAGTGCTGAGATGCTTGAATAGCTACAGAGTCCCTGCCAGTGCTGAAATGCTTCTACCACCATGGATACACAAGACTCTGCACCCACTGGCCTGTGATTGTCCTGGCGTCATTGCATGTGCCTCATGAATCTGAAGAGGGCTTGTGGATTGGCATCGGACATATGGACTGATATTGGACTTGTGGACTTGGACTGGACTGGGTTGGGATGCTTTCTCAATGTTCCCTTCCTCTTGTATATAAACCTCTCCCATATATCCATATGCGTGTTTATGAATTTGTTTCTCTAGTCTACCTGGACTAACACACTCAGTTTCAACACACATACAACATGGACACATACATATGAATAAAACCGTTCTTCTTAAAGGAGATGTTAGGTGCCATGCACTTAGTTCCGACTCAGTGACCTTGTGTACAACAGAATGAAACACAGTCTGAACTTGCACTATCTTTACATCGTACTTCTGTAGTTGGGGGGGAAAGTTATTTTTGTTTTCAAGAACAACACTAGCGGGTGCCCCAGTCATCGACCAGTTTATTGTGATGTGGTGGCTTTCATGTGGCTGACCAGGTAACCAGCATTTCACTACCAGCAGGGCCAGTCACCCATGAATGACAGGCTTCAGCAGAGCTTCTGAACAAAGAACTAATTAGGAAGAAGGACTAGGTGGGCCCCTTCTGAGAAATTAATCTTGTGAATAACAGCAGAACAAGGTCTGAGAGCGTGGTGGGAGATGACCTCTCAGGTAGGATCAAGGTGAGAAGCTCAGGCTCAAAGGCACTGAAATACTGTCGGGGAAGGACACAGATTGGAAGGCGCTCAAAAATCCACGGGAAAGCGCTGCCCTCCTCCAAGTGCACAAAGCTACCTATTGGTCCGGTGGTGCGGATTTTCGCTTCTTTCTGTTAAGCTGTCATTCATACTGAATGCCACAATCCCTGATCGCCAAGGGAAGACTTTCAGTAAACAAGGCAGTGCATATTGCAGGGGGTTAATCATCTTCCTCCGGTCTTCACTCCACTTTCCTCTTGATCTCATCCAGCCTCTCTGATTAGTTACTCAGCACAGCCTGAGGAGGTAGGGTGAGAGGCCACAACCCTAACACACACTTTTTCTGATTTTAAACAATGCAGTAGCCCCTTGCTTTGTTCAAAACCGACTGCCTCTTGATCCATGCACAGGTTCTGCATGAGCACAATGAAGTGTTCCAGCATTCCCATTCTTCTCAAGGCCCATCCCCCCCCGATTGTTTTGATGCTGTGGCAGTCATCTGCTTATGTTAATTTTATGATTGAAATGTAGGGGTGGAGTCTAGCCTGTTAATCTGGAGATAGCCATTGAGTAGCCAATGAGGCCTCTATGTGGGCATGGCTTTCTCTTGATACATCTGAGAAATCTCGAGATATTTCCCTCATGGAGATGAGAAGCTATCTCCCCAGTTGTTGGGAGTTAGTCTCAGAGACGATGAACTATGAACAAGACAAGATGGCAGCATCCAAGAAGTTGGAGGAGCCGGTAAAGAGACCACACGGCTTCGCCCTGATGGAGCCAGACTTCTGAAGCTTTCTCAATGTCCCATTCCTTTTGTATATAAACCTTTTCCTTATATCCATATGCGTGTCTATGAAATTTGTTCCTCTAGTCTACCTGGACTAACACATTATGGTACCTTAGGAGTGGGGTACTAGAGGAACAAATCATAAAGATGGAAAGTAGATATATGTGTGACTTGTGCCTCATGGTATTGTTACTTCTTTGGCTAGCCAGAAGTCAGATATGTCTTTGCAGTTTACTGAGTTATTTTCTGGAAACAATGTGAGAAGTTAAGGTTTTGATTACTTTGTTTGGATGCTGTCTTTGGTTATTCCTTTATAAAATGGGGATTCTGCTGAAGGACAATGGTGAAGAAGGTCAGAATGCCTGACCGAAAGCAGGGATCTGTTTTGATGCCCTCAGAGACCTAATTCAATGTTTTTGTGCAAACAGTAACTTAGATAAGAATATAGATAAGCTTACTGAGTCCCGGTGGCGTAGTGGTTGTGCGAGGGACTGCGGCCCACTGGGACGGAGGTTCAATTCCAGCAGTGGGGCTGGGCCTCCTACTCCCACCGCCGGAGAGCAGTGATGCCCAAAAACAAAACAAAAAAGAATATAGATAAGCTTAATGAGTATTGACCTTGACTATTTTAAGAATTAAGTTTGATTTCTGACTATGCTATTTATATTGATTTCTTATGCCTATTATTGTAAATATAAGGATGCATAAGAATGTTTATTGGGACGTATGAAAAGAGTTTGCAACTCCAATTACCTCAAGCCAAGCATTGACTTCTAGAGGGTTTAAGACTTAGTATCAAAGACATCTCTGAAGAGATTAACCCCACCTTGTGCTTTGATGGGGTTAGGCCACACCTAGAAAGACTTCTCTGAAGAAAGTAGCCCCACCTAGTCTTTCGGAGTACTCAGGATACTTGCAGTCTGAGAGAAGGTCAGACTGACCTATAAAGAAAGATAGAGTCTATTTCCTTGGAAAATCCTGACTAGTGATTATCTTCAGAAGCAAGGAATCTGGAACCATGAAGATAACTCCTCTCTGGGTCTGAACATTAAAGGAAACTTGTGGCAGGCTGAAATGCTTGTTAGGTGACCACCCAGATTTACTACTTCTCAGTGAAAGCAGGAGAAATGCAGCAATACAGAGATGGGTTGACTTTGGCCACTGACATCCGTGGGACTTGGTTCACAGGAAATAGAGAGTGGGTTGGCTGGTCTGAAGTTCATGACCTAGCTTGAGAGAGCTAGGCATGTTGAGAATTTGCGATGGGACCTTGGTCTAAAGGAAGGCGACCAATGGCTACCCTGGTGAGGCTAAGTGGAAAAGCCCACATTGAGTTGACCAGAACCCGACCAGAGGAAGAGAACCAATTTGAGTCTGGGAACTTGTGCATATCGTCGCTCACTTTATGGATGGCCTGTCCTGATTTGACTTTGCTAAAGGATGCACACTTCATGAGTTTCCAACTGGAATGAAGATTCTTCATGCTGAAAGGTATGATTGTTTCCTCAGAGCACTGGGTTGATGTAAGTGGGCAATAGAGAAATTAGATACCCAAAATGGGGGAATGAAGGCATGAGGTGGTTTGGCTTGCAAGCTCTTCTAGGTGGTGGAATATATATTCATAGGATTATAGGATTAAGGTGTAGGTATTTTTTTAACTGCAATTGTAAGGCACAGGATATCTTTTGTTTTGTTCACTTATAGAATATTGTTTTTAAATGATGGTGACACATGTTGAATTGTATGCATCTTAGTTTTATCCTGTTAGATATAGATATGATTTTATTATTTGAAGGTTACATATGGTCACAGAGTTATGTGAAAGTGTAAAATTAACAAGGGGTGGTCTGTGGCAGTCATCTGCTTCTGTTAATTTTATGATTGAAATGTAGGGGTGGAGTCTAGCTTGTTAATCTGGAGATAGCCATTGAGTAGCCAATGAGGCCTCTGTGTGGGCATGGTTTTCTCCTGATACGTCTGAGAAATCTCGAGATATTTCCCTCATGGAGATGAGAAGCTAGCTCCCCCAGTTGTTGGGAGTTATTCTCAGAGATGATGAGTCACGGACAAGACAAGATGGCAGCATCCGAGAAGCTGGAGGAGCCGGCGGAGAGACCACACGGCTTTGCCCTGATGGAGCCAGACCTCTGAAGCTTTCTCAATGTCCCATTTCTCTTGTATGTAGACCTTTTCCTTATATCCATATGCATGTCTATGAAATTTGTTCCTCTAGTCTACCCGGACTAATACAGATGCCCATCATCGAATACGTTTGCATCTTCAATCAAACACAAGTAAACATCTTTCTGGTATTCTCTGCTCTCAGTCAAGAGCCACCTGACGTTGTTAGCAAAATCATTACCTGTTCAGAGTCCTCATCTGAACCCAGTGTGAGTTTTAAGCAGTTCCCTGTCTGAACCTGGTGTGAGTTTTAAGCAGTTACCTGTCAATATACTGCTGCAACCATTGCTGAAACCCTGAGCAGAATTTTACTTGCTTGTGACATAAGTGCTGATGTTCAATCATTTCTGCATTGTTTGATCACCTTTCTTTGGAATGGGTACAGATAGGATTTCTTCCAGTCAGTTGGACAACGAGCTGTCTTCCACAGTTCTTGACATAGGTGAGTGAGTGCTTCATAGGAGTGTTGGAACATTTCCATTGGTGGCCTGTCCAAATTCTGGAGCCTTGTTGTGTGTCAATGCTTTCAATGCAGCTTGGACGTCTCCCTTCAGTATCCTTAGCTCTTGCTCATATTCTACTATCTGAAAGGGCTGAACGTTGTCTAGTTCTTTCTGGGACAGTGACTCTGTGTATTCTTACCCTCTTCTTTTAATGTTTCCCGAATCATTCCCTATTTTGCCCATAGAATCTTTCAATATTGTAACTTGAGGTGTGAATTTTTTTCTTCAGTTCTTTCCATTTAAGAGATGCTGAGTATGCTTTTCCCCTTGGGGTTTCTAACACTAGGTCTTTGGCCATTTCATTATAATACTTAACTTTGTCTTCTAAGGATGTCCTTTAAAATTTCCTGTTGAATTCTTTGACCTCATAAGTTCCTCCACTCGCTTTAGTGACTCCACAATTACCAGCAAGTTTCAGAGCCTCTCCTGAAATCCACTGATATATATTTTTCTTTTTAATGACATTTTGCTTTCTTCACGCATGATGTTCTTGATGCTGTCCCACGGCTCCTCAGATCTCTGTCCTTAGTGTTCGAGGTATCAAATCTGTTCTTGGACGGGATATCTCAGATGGGATAGATTCGAGGTTGTATTTTGGCTATCATGGACTTGTTTTAATTTTCCTCAGCTTCAACCTGAACTTACATATAAACAAGTGCAGGTCTGTTCAGCAGTTGACCTCTTTTTAGCTGATATTGAATTTCCCCATAATTTGATTTCTGTGTATTCCACCTGGATACGTTGATGTATATGGTCACTATTTGAATTTGGAAAAAAATTGTTTTGATGAAGGAGTCATTGATTGTAAAATTTACTCATTCAATCTTCAGTTTCATTTCTATCACCAAGACCATATTTTCCAACTACTCTTCCTTTTTCTTTTTTTCCAACTTTTGCATTTCAATCACCAAAAATTGTCAATACAGCTTGACTGCATGCTTGATCAGTTTCAGACTGGAGATGCTGGGAGCATTCTTCTTTTTCTTCATCACTAGATTTCAGAGTTGATGCATACATTTGAATAATAGTTGTAGTGACTGGATTTCCATGTATTCAAATATGACAGAGCATTGTGCTTCAAGCTAGATCTTGAAAAGTCCTTTTTCACGTTGAATGTGATGCTATTCCTCATGAATTTGTCATAGGAAACCATATGACAGTCTGATTCAAAGTGAACATTAAAGTCCATTGTAGGGCTGAGCCCCGGTGGCGTAGTGGTTGTGTGCAGGACTGC
Organism: Nesogale talazaci; assembly: GCA_004026705.1. Lineage (NCBI taxonomy): Eukaryota > Metazoa > Chordata > Mammalia > Afrosoricida > Tenrecidae > Nesogale > Nesogale talazaci. The sequence continues at coordinate 42,812 of PVJH01016744.1, forward strand.
GGCCCACTGAGACAGAGGTTCAATTCCAGCAGTGGGGCTGAGCCTCCTACTCCCACCACCGGAGAGCAGTGATGCCCCCCCCCCAAAAAAAAGTCCATTGTAGTGTACTAATGCCTAGGATATTCATCTTTATGCATTCACTTTCACTTTCAATTTTTCTTGATGCGTACTTCATACATTCCAAGATTCAGTGATTAATAGATGTTTGCAGCTGTTTTTTTCTCACTTTCAGTTGTGCCCATCAGCAAGTGAAGGCCCAAAAGCTTTAGTCCATCCACATCTTTGTTTTTTGTTTTTGTTTTTGTTTTTTGTGGGCTTCACTGCCCTGGTGGGAGTAGGAGGCCCAGCCTTGCTCCTGGCGAGCTGCTGCTGGATTTGAACTGCCAGTCCAGTGGGCTGCAGTCCCACACACAACCACTGCGCCACCCGGCTCAGTCCCTCCAAAACCATTCTATAAAGTCTTCTCCAGACTCACGAAGCATGTGCAATGACACCAGGACACTCACAGAGCAGTGGGTGCAGCGTCTTGGGTATCCAGGGACAGTAGAAGCATCTCAGCACTGGCAGGGGTCTTCCGTGGCTCCTCCAGTTTCCAGGTCGCAGGGTCTATCAGCACGCTGCCATGTGTCTTGTCAGTAGAGCACCTCCAAGGGACTGAGTCCTAAGTCTCTCACCTCCAACATGGCTAGATTTCCCAGAATTCTCAGGAGAAAATCATGCCCACACCGAGGTCTCATTGGCTATCTCCAGATTGACAGGCTAGACTCCACCCCTACACTCTCAGTGCTGAAACTGACACAAGAGTACATGACTGCCACAGTGACCCTGGTGGTGTTTGAAATAGCAGTGACACAGAGTCTAGCATCTCAGTAACATGCAAGTCAATGTAGTAGCACAAGCTACCAGACAAGTAGTGGATGCATAAATACCAGGACCCTAGGCAGTTGAAATGGAGTGCGTCAAAATGGTACTGGTCATGTTAAGTCAGACAGTCATAGGGCTTACTATGGGAGAATGTCCACTTGAGGAGGAATGACATCATCCAAAAGAACATTTTGTTCTCATCCAAAAGAACACGTCGGCCTCTATCTTGAAGTACAGTGCTGTCTGTAATAGAATCATCTCTATACAATCACGAGGCAGACCAGTTACTACAACTATTATTCAAAGTTACACACCAACTACGGGAGCCAACGATGAAGCAATTGAAGAACGCTACCAACGTCCTCATTCTGAAACTGATCACATATGCATTCAAGATGCTCTGCTATTTCTTGGTGCTTGGAATGTGAAAATTGGGGGAAAAAGAGGAAGGATCAGTAGTTGGAAAATATGACCTGGTTGAGGGAAATAAAGCTGGTGATCAATAGAGTTTTGCAAGACCTGCCACTTCTGCATTCCAAAAACTCCTTTAAAAAAAAAAAACATCATAAAAAGCAAGCATACAAGTGATGCCAGATGGAATACACTGGAAGCAAATTGATTACATCTGTGGGAAGAGATATAAAGACGCTTAGTATCATGAGCCAATAGAAAGTCAGGGCTAACTGTGGAGCAGATAATCAAATGATCATATGCATTTAGGATGAAGCTCAAGAAAATGACAACAGGTCCACAAGAGTTAAAACATCACCCTGTGTATAATACCCCGGAATTTAGAGATCATCTCAAGAACAGTTTAAAAAAATTTTTTGGGGGGGCATCACTGCCCTCTGGTGGTGGGAGTAGGAGGCCCAGCCTTTGCTCCTGTGGAGCGGGAATTGAACCTCCATCCCAGTGGGCCGCAGTCCCGCGCACAACCACTACGCCACCGGGGCTCAGCCCTCAAGAGCAGTTTTGATGCACTGAACACTAGTAACTAAAACTAGACACACTGCAGAATGACACCAAGCACATCATTGTGTTAGTCTGGGTAGACTAGAGAAACGGATCCATGAACTCATGTATATGCATAAGGAAGAGGTTTATACACAAGAGGAAATGAACATTGAGAAAACATCCCAGCCCAGTCAGTCCACATCAAGTCCGTAAGCCCAATATTAGCCCAAGTGTCCGACGGCAATCTATAAAGTCTTCTTCAGACCCATAAAATACATGCAATGATGCTGAATATAGAGGATCACAGGTCAGGGGTAGAAAGTCTTTGAATCCAGGGGTGTTGTAAGCATCTCAGCACTGGTGGGGGTCACTACATGGCTATTCTGGTTCCCAGGGCTGCATCAGAGTAGGTCCCTGTGACTTCTCCTTAGGGATGTCTCGCACTCCTACCTCCAAGAAAAAAGTACCAGATTTCCAAGAATTCTCAGGAGAAAGCCATGCTCACACAGAAGCCTCATTGGCTATGATCCCATTGACAGACTAGACTTCGCCCCTACACTCTTGTGTGTGTGTGTGTGTGTGTGTGTGCATCACTGCCTCTGGTGATTGTGGGCGCTACCCAGTGCCGCTCCTGAGAGCCACTGCTGGATTTGAACCGCCAAGCTTGGGGGGCTGCAGTTCCGCACTCAACTACTTATGTCACCAGGGCTCAGCCCTTTTGTTTTTGGGGCATCACTGCCCTCTGGTGGTAGGAGTAGAAGGCGCAGCCTAGCTGCTGGATTTGAGCCTCCAACCCAGTGGGCTGCAGTCCCGCGCACAACCACTACGGCACCGGGGCTCAGCCCCGCCCCTACACTCTTAATCCTCAAATTGACAAACGATTATATATCTACCACATCATAAAGAAAGAAAGCAAAAAATCATTACAAAGATAGGAAAAAGAAAAAACCAGAAAGAGTGTCAGATGATACCAAAACTTGTCCTTGAATGTAGTTAAAGCAAATGGAAGAAATGATAAAGGAAATGAACAGAAAAATTCAAGGGGCAACTTAAGAACACAAGGTAAAGAATTATAATAAAATATATAAGACCTGGAGTAATCAACAACTCCCTCAATGCAAGACACTTTTTTCTATTAAACAGGCATTCCATGATGCTCACCTTCCCGACATGATCGCTGAAGATAAATGTGTGCATAAGCATATGTGATGAAGGAAGCTGATGGTGCCCAGCTATCAAAAGATATAGTGTCAGGCTGAGCCCCAGTGGCGTAGTGGTTGTGCGCGGGACTGTGGCCCACTGGGATGGAGGTTCAATTCCAGCTCCACAGGGGCAAAAGATGGGCCTCCTATTCCCACCACCAGGGCAGTGATGCCCTTAAAAAAAAAAAAAGATATATTGTCTGGGGTCTTAAAGGCTTGAACGTAAATATGTGGCCATCTAGCTGAGAAGCAACAAAGCCCACATGGAAGAAGCACACCAGCCTGTGAGATCACAAGGGGTCAAAGTGTTCAGGTATCAAGCATCAAAGAACCAAAAATCATATCATTGTGAATGAGGGAGAATGCATACTGGGGGAACCCAAAGCCCATCTGAACCCAAAGCCCATCTGTAGGCAACTGGACATCCCCTTACAAAAGGGTCTCAGGATGAAGATGAGCCAGTCAAGGTGTAGTGTAGCAACAATGAAACATACAACTTTCCTCTAGTTCTTCAATGCTTCCTTCCCCTCACTATCACAATTCTCAATTCTACCTTACAAATCCCGCTAGAGCAGAGAATATACACAGATAAAAACTGGAAACACAGGGAATCCAGGATAGATGAACTACTCAGGACCAGTGGTGAGAGTGGCACTACCAGGAGGGTGAAGGGAAGGTGGGATAGAAAGGGGAAACAGATTACAAGGATGTACATATAACCTCCTCCCTAGGGAATGGACAGCAAGAACAAGTGAAGGGAGAAGTCGGACAGTGTAAGATATGACAAAAGAACAGTAAGTTATAAATTATCATGAGGGAGTGGGCGGGAGGTAAGGGAAAATATGAGGAAATGATATCAAGGCCTCAAGAAGAAAACAAATGTTTTGAGAATGATGAGGGCAACAAATGTACAAATGTGCTTGACATAATGCATGGATGTATAGATTGTGATGAGAGTTGTATGAGTCCCCAATAAAATGATTTTAAAAAAAGAGACCTGGAGGGGCTGAGCCCCGGTGGCGTAAGTGGTTGAGTGCGGGACTGTAGCCCACAGGCTTGGCGGTTCAAATCCAGCGGCGGCTCTCAGGAGCAGCACTGGGTAGCGCCCACGACCACCAGAGGCAGTGATGTCCCAAAACAAAACCAAAAGAGACCTGGAGTTAGAAATCCAAAAGAGAAGTACATACTCAGCAATATTTCAAAGTTAAATAACTGGCGGTGGGGTGGGGGGAGAGACAAGTCTTGAGTTGCAATATTCAAGGACAATATTATGGGCATAAGCTTAACTGATACAGGGATTATCAAAAGAAGATAGCAGGAATATAGTATCACTATACCAAAAGGAATTGGCCAATATTCACCAATTCCATGAGGGCGCATATGATCAAGAACTATGACACTGAGGAAGAAGTTCAAGCTGCACCAAAGGCCTTGGCAAAAAAAGAACAAGGCTCCAGTAATTGACAGAATACCAGTGGAAATACTTTAACACACTCATGCAGCACAGGAAGCACTCACAGTCTGTAACAAAAGATATGTGGCCCATGGGTTAAGAGAGATTCAGATTGGTAACTGTGTTAGTCTAGGTAGACTAGAGAAACAAATCCACAGAAAACTGGACTGGGTTGAGATGCTTTCTTAATGTCCTATTCCTCATATAAAAACCTTACTCTTATAAAAAAAAAGTCCACAGAAAAATCGTATGTCTATAAGAGAGAGCTTTATATAAAGGCAAGTGTACATTAAGTAAGCATCCCAACCCAGTGCTGTCCAAGCCCCTAAGTCCAACATTACGCCAGATGTCTGACACCGATCCACAAAGTCCTCCATCTCACAAAACAATCACAATGATGCCGACTGCAGGAGGAAGGTGGAATCAGGGAGCGTGTCAGCATCTCAGTGCTGGCAGGAGTCTCCACACGGCTGCTTCAGCACCCAGGAGTGCAGCAGGAGAACTACCTGTGGCTTCTCCTCAGGGAGGTCTTGCGGGAAGTGAGCCTTGCCAGCTGAAGCAGGGAACTGGTTAAGGCTGAACGGAATGCAGAAATTATTAAACCATTTCATTAATGTCACATGCAATTAAAATTTTGCTTAAGGCCATTCAACAATGATTACAGCAGTACATAGACAGAGGTCTGGCAGAAACTTGGGTCAGATTCAGAAGAGGACTCAGAACAAAGATTATCATTGCTGATGTCATGTGGATCTTGACTGATAGCAGGGAACACCAGAAAGATGTTTACTTGTGTTTTACTGACTATGTAAAGGTATTCAATTATGAGGATCATAATTGGTTAAAAAAAAAGGATCAAAAAAAAGGTTCACTAAAATCTGTGATCTACAGACGACATAATGTTGCTTGTTTTAGAGGGAAAGGACTTCACATACTTGATTTTAGGATCAAAGACTACAGCCATCAGTATGGTGTACAACTCACACTCAGTATAACCCACTACCATCACGTCTATCTCTACTCACAGTGACCTGATAGGACAGCGTAGAACTGCCTCTGTGGGTTTCGGATACGTAAATCTTTACAGGACTGGAAAAACCTCATTTCTCTCCCAGGGAACAGCTGGTGACTTTCAACTGCTGACCTCAAAGTGAGCACGCCAAAGGTAACCCATTATGCAACTCGGGCTTCTAACTCAACGCAAAGAAAACAAAAATCCTCCCAACTGGACCAAAAGACAACATTCATGATAAACAGAACAAAGATTAAAGTTGTGAAGGATTTCGTTTTGCTTGTATCCACAATCAATGCTCATGAAAGCAGCAGTCAAAATTCAGATGATATGGGGCAAATCTGCCGCATCAGACCTCGGTGAAATATTAAAGTCCAAAGATATCACTTTGGGGCTAAGGTGTGCCAAGGTATTTTCCTTTTGCCTCATATATATTTATATATACATATACATATATACATATGAAAGCTAAATAAGGAATAAGAAAGACTGTAGGAGAATTTGAATTATGGTATCAGTGAAAAATATGGAAAGTACCATGGACCGCCGGAAGAACAAACTTAATTTGTGAAGCCAGGATGTTACGTAGGAGGAAGAATGGTGAGAATTCCTATCAAGTGCATCGGACGTGTTACCAGGAGAGACCAGTCCCTGGAAGATGACATCATGCTTGGTAAAGAAGAGGGTCATTAGACAACAGGAAGGCCCTCCACTAGACAGACTGACACCGTCGCTGCAATGATGGACTCAGACACAACAATGGGGAGCAGGGCGCAGGACCAGGCAGTTTTGTTCTGGTGCACACGGGGTTGCTGGGAGGCAGATCTGACTGTTCTGCACGTGACCGCCACCACCCATGAGATTTCTAATGGAATTATGGAATGCATTTCTTTTTTTTTTGTTTTGCTTTTTTTTTTGGGGGGGGGGGGGAGCATCACCGCTCTCCGGTGGTGGGAGTAGGAGGCCCAGCCCCACTGCTGGAATTGAACCTCCGTCCCAGTGGGCCATGCCCAATCACTACGCCTCCAGGGCTCAGCCCAGTGTGGAATGCATTTCATTGCGCGACGTATTCCTTATTTGGAATATTGGTTGACTATTGACTGAAAAACAAATATTTCAAAAATGGAACTGTCTGCAAAGCCAGACGGCGGATTCTCTTACTAACGCTGTTGCAAGTGAGGCTAGATGTGGGAGGCCTGAGGTCAATGGTGGAAAGCCAGGCGCTGTTCCACGGGAGAGGCTGAGGTCATGCTCCCAGAAAGATGTACAGCCTCAGAAACTCCATATAGGGTCCTGCTGGGAGTTACAACCGACGTGACAGAAAGATTGTGGGTTTTGTTTGTTTGTTTTGGAGGAGTGGATGTTTAGCAAA